>JAODTR010006899.1:0-10541 GCA_025399935.1 Amblyopsis rosae | reverse complement strand
AGAAATTGAACAGGTGTTCCTAATAATCCTTTAGGTGAGTGTACATACATACACATATATATACATATATATATATACACACATATACACACACACACACATATATACACACACACACACACACACAGAGCACTCTGATGGGATGCTTATCGAGGGATCAGATGACACAAGTGATACCACACATCTAATATGTTTAAAAAAAATGAACGTGACCATCATGGTTCAGGGCAGCCTTTCTGGTCTTTCCTGGAAGTCAAAATCTGGACCTTTTAAGGATATCAATTTAAGTAGTACAATATGTATGTAAGTGTCACTATCATCGTAGGATAAAACCTTTCAATCCTGCAGTTACAATTAGACCATCCAAAGTGACTTAATGGTTTAGTCAGCTACTGCAAGCTAATTGTAAGCTAATACACTTTTTGTTAAATTCAGCAAATATATTCTTGCATTTTGCTATTTTACTGTTCTCTGTATGTGCTGAAAATATAATTAGATACTTCTACACGGCCCTGACTCCGTAAATAGGAACATAAACAAAATGGCAAACTCCGCTTACAACAACAAAGCTGTAGTACTAGTAGTACAATAAAATTCCGAATACAATTAAAAATACTACTTATTACATTCAAAGCTCTGCGGGGTTAAACACCAGACTACATCACACAACAAACCAAACACTCAGGTCAGCTGACAAAAAGCTTCTCACTAACCCGATCACCCATTACAAAACACGGGGTGACTATTCTTTTCAAGCCGTTGCCCCCAAACTGTGGAATTATTGTCCCTTAGCACTGTGTTTGCTAGAATCCACAGAGATTTTTATTAGAAGTTGACATTTTTTTTATTTACACAGGGTTTCGTTAACTCTTAAATAGTCTTATATTTGTTAAATTTGTGGCCCATTTTAACTGTGTTGGTTCCTTCTTACGGTTGTTATTTATTTTATTTTATCTTCATTGTTTTATTTTATGTGTATCTTTCTTTCGTTTATTACCCATCATGCTGATGTTTTAATGTAAAGCGCTTTGTGATTATATATCTGTGAAAAGCGCTATATAAAAAAACGTACTAACTACGCTTTGCTTTACAAAGCGTTTCAATGTGTGGAGCAGCGCTGCTGAGGAATATTGTTTTGATTTGAGCGCAAAGTTATCAAGCTCGAGAATAACTAACCCTGCCTTTAACAATTGCAAGTGTTAAGAAACAGGCAGGGGTTAGGCATCTTGTAGGTGGGCCCTTGTTGGGGCTCAAATCCAGGACCTTTCAGCTAGGAGTGGAACACCCATACCAGCATGTCCTTCCCCCGCAAAACCAGTGTGGTGGAATAGTGTCAACCAGCCTAACATGGCTCCTACCTGCCAGTAGGTGTTCCATGATGTATGTGGTCTCGCACTACTCAATATACTGTATCTCACTGACCAGCAGACAGCCAGATAAGGCAGTGTGACCGTGTCTACTTCTGTGGAACAACAGTGATTATAAGGGGCCGGGCTGGGGATAAGAGCACTTGACCAGCCACATAATGTCCATGTATTTATGGGAGCCAATAGTATATTTAGAGCCTCTTTAATCGGCGGACCTAGAAGTGAGACATGATCCGCTGTGCCTTAGACCTCTTCATCAGTTTCAATCTATTATATTTATATTTGTTATATTTTTATATATTTGTCGTAAAGATAATGGTGCCAGAAGAAAGTAGTAGTTTTCTAAATGACTAAACTATATGTTTATGGAAAATCAATGGAAAGAAATGCGAGTCGGACAAATATGCCGATTCATTTCTAGTTGGTGAATGATGGATTAGTTGTCAACCTAAGATCTTGAGGTAATGAAGCAGACTTACCCCTCTACATGCAACAATGTATTACAGTAAAATAAGATTGTTTCAAGATCTTGAAATAATCTGGCGTCCCCCAAAAAGCCTTTTGCAATACCCCTGGGTGTCCCAATCCCTTCTTGATAGATCCACTGCTCTATATAAATGAATGTAAAACTCTCTGTCTAGCTTGTTACATTAGTCACATCCCCTTTGTGGACCTACAGGAACGCATGTGACTTGACTCAGGGTCAAAATTATGCGGCAGCATCAGAGATCACAAACGGGAGCGACGAGGTGTTCACGAGGAACCCAGCCCAGCTAAAGTAGCTACTGAGGTACCGTATATGAACCCAGGATGGAAAAGGAGGGCCTCCACCACAATGCCATTTAATCAACACAAAGGCAACATACGTATGTGTGTGTGTGATCATGTTGGCTTCTACTACATCTACGGCACATCACAGGCTTGAGTGGCTAATGTGACTGATGAGGACCCTCGGGCCTACACACACACACGCACGCACACACGCACACACACACACACACACCTACTCTACGTCTAGGGAGGTAATTTTCCAGTGGAAAAAGTGGAAACACTTCTCATCTGTGCGCCTGTGACCCTCTTTGCCCTCCGCTTTCCAGATCACGCGTAATTTAAGGCTCGTGCGTGTGTGTGTGTGTGTGTGTGTGTAGGGTGGGTGGGGTGTGGAAGGGTGGAGGCAGGGCTGGAACAGGGTTTGAGGCACTGCCCTAATTTGAAGCGGCTCACTGACATGTTACTAGTTTGTTGTCCAGCCAGTCTGCAGGGATGTGGCAATAGTGCTGATTCTCTGCGCTTCACTTCTTGGAACAGCGCTACACTATTATAGTAAGCATTTAATCCATTGCTTTACTGAACAGACCAAAGACACACATGAGAAATGGCAGTGCAGTGCATTATGCTAGCAACTTTATATCAGTCTATCAAAACAGAGATGATTATTTCGCTTTGCCTTGATTGGCCCTTAGATTCAGATAAATTGTACTTTGGCCTGTTGTAAGTCTAATCCTTTATACTACTTAGATTTTTCAGTTAACATAAACCCTATAAAAATGTTTAAAAAAAACGTTAACAAGCTCATGTCAAACAGATATGCACACATGTGCGCGCTCACACTCACCCCGTTCCCATAGTTCCCATTGATTTAGTCAGCATCTGGGCTCAATTTCACACATTAAAAAAAAGAAACAGAGAACAGCACAGCTTGGGCTGGCCAGAGCTGAGATACAATGTCTGTTGGACAGCACACGGGCCTTTGGAGGGACAGTTCACTTGATGCTTTGCTGTTTGTCCATTGTTCACTGCAGCGTCAGGGAGTCAGGCTGGCACAGGCATACATAAAAGCTTTGGGCAGTGAGGTTATGCTATGAGTTGTGCGTTGCCGTGTCTGTGTGCGTGTGTGTGTGTGTGTGTGTGTGTGTGTGAATATTGGCCCAAACAGACAAGAAGATTGGTTTTCACAGCTGCGACCTGTCAACCTGCGCACCTACACACACACACACACACACACACACACATGCACATGCACACGCACACACACACATGCACACGCACACACGCACACACACACACACGCACGCACACACACACACGCGCACACACACACACACGCATGCACACACACACACGCATGCACACACGCACACGCACACGCACGCACACGCACACACACGCACACACACGCACATAAATACACACATAAATACACACACGCATACACACACACACACACACACACACACATAAATGCAGTATGAATGAATAATTTACAAACAAAATCATCTCCATTGTTCATCATCACCACCATGTTTCTCTTGTCCTTCAAAGGACTATGGCCTGTCTACAATCACCAGAGTGCAGCTCTGAAGGGAAATCCCCCATCCATTACAACAGGAACCCCTCCACAACTAATCCCACCCCGCCCCCACCTCCCACACAAGCCTCCGCCCCCATCGCTGGCTGTTTCACTATCTTTTCCCCGCTCTTTGTATTCTCTGTTTATGATCACACAGATCTGCCTCTAAACAGCTGGGTGGTGTCTCTGTGTGTCTGTGAGATCCCATGAAACCTGTGTGGCAGCTAAACACAGTATTTAGGCGTTCGCTACATGTTGTACTTTTAAATGATGACATCCTACCCACTGCCTTAAGGAGTCACCTTATCCTGTAGAACATTAACATTTAAATTACACTCCTGAATTACCCATGCGGGTGAAACCAGCATTACAAAAATTGTGTGTTGTTTAAAAGTCTTAGAGCATACACCTTCTAACCGTTCAGTAAGCCCAAACGTGTCATGGTGTCAGTCACTACAGTATATCATTGATCATAATGGCATGTTTGCTACATTGATAGCGCTGCAATCATGACAGTTCTTCAAGAGGACATCTTCTGTGACATAAATGAATCCCCGGGGAAGGTAATGTAATGTATTGGATGAATGCTGAGGGTAGTGTTTCACAGGGCAGAGAAATCATACACCTTCCATTTCCTCTCTACTGTACTTGATGAAATGTGAAAACTTGAGAACACTTTACCCTTTGAAGGTCAGAGTCTGCAGACAGATCCAGCGCTGGAGCTGATGGGACCATGATCTGTTAACCAGCTGTTACAGGGACCTCAACCACACACACACACACAGGCACGCACACACACACACATAATTTACACAGTAGTGAAAGATAATAACCACAGTATATAGCTGCTTCTGTTGTGTCCATCTACAGTAAATGTGTCTGCAGTATCTGTAGACACAAGATCGGTGAACGACTGTCCAATCAGATAGTTCAGTTGGTGCCTGTCTGGAAATCATCCCCAGAAGATGTTTGTTCGGATTGGCTAATATAAATCTTCCGATATAAGTAAAGCCTTTGTTATTACTGTAAAATTGAGATGACGTTTGTTATCACCTACAGAATAGGCTTCTATGTCTGTCTTGAATGTAGTTTCCAGGTACAAATCATGGAGCACATTGTGGAGCAGGCCAAAGCTACCCCGGCTAGCTAATAGTGTATTGTATGTGTCCAATCGGTGCCCATGAATAAAGGTGATGCATACTGTATGACAAGGTAGCCCATAGTCATACAGACCAGCTATATGTGCAGGCTGACAAAATAATCCAGTACTTTTACACAGCCGTGACTGTAGGAACACAAAGTGGTACAGACCTCACACAACAACACTATCCTTGCCTTCATACAGTATGCGTTTCCAATGTGTGGGGCGGAGCTTCAGAGGGCGCACCCTATGGCATTGAAGAGAGAGGTGTTTTTTAGTTTTGGTCGAATTAAAATGTCTACAAGCTTTCTCTAGAATGATTGATATACGTTCAGATGAAGGGGCTGTTATCAGGCTTCTGCAGAGCCTGATATCAACCCATTCATTTGGCGTAGACATTGCACAAGTAAATACGATCGACACACATGCACGCATGCACGCGCACACTCACACACAACCTCCCACAAGGAATCACGTGGGAGGTTGTTGAATGGTGAGAATGGTCGTGCAGCAAAAAAACACATTTTGGTGTGTATTTGGTGTACATGTATTACTAACCCCATTTACATGATTCAGGAGGGAAGGTATTCAGGCCATCATAGCACTAGGAGTTCTCTAGGTTCACACTGGAGTCATTATAGTGGTACCGTAAATGCAGGATATTGCGGCATTTTACCTGACCAAAGTAACCACAAAATAGCATGAACATTATGTAATTGTGGGTTGATTTACATTTTGTAAAGGTTCTTCTTAAAATACTGTTAAAATGTGTCTTATTTGAAGTGCAATTCACAAGTAAAATAAACAAAAATAGGACAATACTACTATGTTAATAATAATGCAACATATTCACAAAAGAGAGCGGCTAGATAAGTTCAGTGGAAAAAGTGATTCATGCACTGTTTTCACACAAGCCTGCGTGTGTGTGTGTGTGTATGTGTGTGTGTGCGAGCGTACGTACGTGCGTGTGTGTGTGTGGTGCAAGATGGGTACCACTTGCAGTAGGCGACAGAAGACTGCTTTGGCTCTACAGATAGAGCACTTGAAAGCAAATTAGACTTTTCCATGTGGGTGGGTGGCACATATGCAACTGTTTAGGGTCAAGGGTTATCTCTAAGCAGCCAGTGAGTATTCTGTACTATTCAGAATTCCTGCAAGTGGCTCACTGTGGGTGGATGGACACCGAACACTAAAGTTATTTAGCGTTAATGTTATTTCTACAAATAAATTCCAACTGAAAATGTGTCTGTGAGTAAGGTGAACAGAACAAATGGCTACATGCATGTGTTGTTGTATGCCTGCAACAAGACATGTAGCCCTATGTGCTTAAAACTCAAGGCTGTAATAATGAAGAAATTATAACAATGAAATAATTACTATAGCTCAACCATGCTCCAATTATAGCAATATCAAACTTTAGCCACAGGCCAGTAATGATGTCTCAAGAGTTATTAGGAGAACATAATTCAGTACTTTAACGCTACTCCATGGAGTGTTTATACAATGGGTGTTTATACTAGCCAAGTTTTATTCTAGAGCATACAGTATAAGTCATATGGGCATTCCGTATTTTGGCTGAATTTCTATAGTGGACTTGGTTTATTCAGCTTATAAGTATTAGTCTACTGCTCTACCATGTAAAAACTAAATTAGATGGAAGAGTTGAACACAATGAGTGAAACCCACAATCAATTTCTCCTTAAACTCTAAATGGGTTGAGTTCTTAGCTATACAATATGTGGTGTATTAATTTATATTAATTTATGTTTTTTTTTTTATTATATATATATTTTTTTATTTTATCAGGCAGCCAGACAGCCTGAAGAAAAATTCATGACCATGTCTTGAAACACAAAATGTGGAGGGTCTGGAGGGTCAAGCCTTTTATAAAGGGCTTGGGCATAGGGTTTTCACGGGCAGGTAATATAAAGGTTTAGAGATGTTTACTTTGGAGTGTAAACCTAGCATGGATATTTGTTGTGGAAGGTATGTCTTTGCCTCTGGGAAGTAAAAAAATAACAAAGGCAGCATACATCAATATATTTTTTTAAGAATTCAATTTACTAGCCATGCTGGTGACACAAATCTCTTTATCTTAGTACATGCTGAGCCAAAACTCCAAGCCCCCTTAACCACAATTCTTGTATTTCAAAGTCAGAGCTTTTTATGCTCCTCTGCAGGATATTTGTATATGTTTTCATCAGTCCCTTGATTTATATTAAGGGTCTGAGGATGAATGCTAATCTTTACCTTGAACATCTTGTTACTGTGTTTCATGTAAAAGCAAACCTCTTACTCACACTATTTTTAAGATAGGACCTTTAATACATTTGATGTTTAGCGCTTGCTGTCCAAAGCGACTTACAGTGAATACAACTACTGTGTTAAGGAGCAGATAGGGGTTTCTCAAGTATGTTCACTGGAAGGCTAGGTTAGGTGGGATTCGACCACCTAACAACTAGATTACTGTGGTTAAACGGTGATTAATAACTCAAATGTGCTTGAAACACAGCATGACATTATCAATTTCAGGTAATGGGAGCTACCGAAGGAAAACCTACCCTACAATACAACCTCTCTTCTGACACCGGGGCACTTTTCTAATTTGGACACACGCGCACACGCACAACCACAGTAGCCCTGTTTGTGATTATGTGGATTATGGTTGGACTTTACGGGACCCTCACAACTCTTATTTATCGGAAAGAAACCTGGACATATTAGTAGATGACTGATAAAAGCTTTTATATTTGGTCTCAACTCATTAACACTTCCATTTTCCATGTACATATATATAGCTTCATTATGTTTTATTTAAATATCATATTTTACAAATATTACATATAATTGATAAATTACAAAAAAAGATATTGCATTACTAGCTGCTTTTCAAGCTATCAATCAGCTTTACCAGCACAGGTCAGGTCTATAACATTGTATTTGAAGTGGGGGTCAGGGTTTGCAGTGCACTATATACAAGCACGATGATTTATAAGCCTGGAGGGCTAATGGGGTTAGCTATGACTTATGCATCCGTTCATCTCCGTTTTGTGTTTGAGCTTACTGCGGCCTGGCTGGTGACTGGAAAAGCTGATAAATACCATGTGAATGCTCTTTAAATCCTTCCTGTAAAGTTCAAATCATTTTAAACACAATGAGGCACAAACTGGAAATCGTATTATCTTATTACAAACAGAGAATGCCGGTGGTGTTGGTGCTACTCAATAGATAGCAAACCCTGACAGATGTTATTCTGTATATCCACCACAGGTTAATTATAATTAAATATATATATATATATATATTTAATTATAATGACAATAAACTTGGTTGTTACTTTGTACAAAAGTATAGTATTCACAGTGCAGTTTTCATTAATTATATGGCTGGAGTTAGCTGGATCTATAGCTCTAGTATTGCATTTTGGACAAAGTCACTGCATGTGGCATACTGTATGTTACCACACATCTAGGAAGCAAAGAGAGTATGTGCTTTAAAGATTTATACAAATAGCTCAGCAGGCAGTAATTGTATCTGTGCCATAGTTTTCTGTTAATTATTGTCTATTATCATAGCTTCTTGAAAAGTTCCCATATGACCTTCAGGATTAAATAAAAGCAATTCCTTGGACACACAGAACTGCTAAGTAGACCGCGGTTCAATCATTTGAGGTTATTTTCTTAAGCTCAGGTCAACTTCTGCGGCTGAGGGTTCAACATGCAAACCTGCATAACTTCATTTGTCACAAATATCTACTGAGCTATAACAGCCAAGGTACCAAAGAAAGTAATCTACTGTATGTCAACCTCTGGGTTGGGGCAGTGTTTTGTTTTGCATTGCAATTAGAAACTAAGCAAGGACGTTATGTTATGCACATGTTTATCTTTATATAGTACAGATCTTAGTTCAATGAGACTACACCACTGTTTAAGCCAAACTAAAGCTGCATGTTGTCAGGAGCTATGGGAGCAATTGGTAGCTGCCAAACGCTTACTGGGTCTTGTACAGATTGGAATTTCGCAATCATTTCTAGGAACAAGGAGCGTAGAACGTGTATAAGTGTATTTTTCCTAGATATCTCTTGGGTAAAGTGATGTCAGAGATGCTCACCTTCCGTGAAACTACATTGTGGGAAGGATTGCCCCTGTGATGAGGGAAATTAGTGAGAAAGACAAATAAAAAGGATTTAATTAATCTGATAGGAGTGATGTTGCTTTTCTGCTCTATTATCAGACAATACCATGGGTGTTCAGTGATACTGAAGGCCTTTTCACAATTACCGTAAACCGTATTTGTTGTCCGAACTATTCACACAGATTATTCACACCGTTTCACTATGATGTAGAGGTATTCACGGGTTCAAAAATTTGGACCCAATCTGAAATTAACCAAAGCATTTTTCACCCGAACCGATTTGCATAAATTAAAAACTTATAAATTGAGATCCGCTCCGAATGGACCCAACGACAAACAGACTCGTACCGGAGAAGTACCATGGATTTGTTTTAAAACAGACCCATACCCATTCGGGTCCAAAAGACCCGCTGAGAACCGAAAGAATAAACAGAACCTTAAAATGATGTCGCAACAGGCGATGCCATGTCGCCATCAATTGTCAAGGAATAGTGCAGAAAAGTTGAGGAACGCACAGGGTCCCACATTCACCCTGATAATAATAGGAAGCAAATTAATTTAAGTCATATTTTAGTTACTAGTTTAGACTTAGCAACAGAAGCCATGGCTGGACCTATTTGATATTACAATTTGTAATTCCTATCATGGACCCTGCACGGACCATGGTCAGATCCACAAGCAAGTAAAAGTATA
This sequence comes from Amblyopsis rosae, assembly GCA_025399935.1. Classification (NCBI taxonomy): domain Eukaryota; kingdom Metazoa; phylum Chordata; class Actinopteri; order Percopsiformes; family Amblyopsidae; genus Amblyopsis; species Amblyopsis rosae. The sequence goes on along the minus strand of JAODTR010006899.1, from coordinate 856 downwards.
AGCAAGTTGCCTATACATGTTCAGGCGCGCTGGCACTAGAATCGCTCACCGGCACCACTGAACCTGCTGTTTTGTCAAACCATGACAAAAAAAGGCAGTTTTTTTCCAGTTTCAACATTTTGTAATTGCTTCTTTATGTATATTAAGCTGCATATAATAATGTAAACATGTATTAATTAATTATCGGATCTTGTTGGTAAATCGCATTTATCCGAGAATCATGTCAGACCCGACCCAGATCCGAGTCAAACACTCAAAAGTTGGACCGACGCGGACGGGTCTCGGGTCGGGTCTCGGAATTTTGGGTTTCAGAGGACCAAAATTGGGACATTGGCAAATTGAGTCTCCAGACTGAAAAGCAGGATAAAGAACAACATTTTTATCCTCACTACCTATCATGAAGGAAATCAGCCTCCAGCTGCCCTGCTGACTGAATTAACTAAATAAAGATAATTTGTAGAGATGCACCGATACATCGACAGTACATCGGTATCTGCCAATATCGGCCTTGAGCGTAATCAGTCTATCAACAAATAAGATGTGTGGGGAAGAAGACATGCAGCTAAGAGGTATGACTGGTTTTAGTGAAAGACTTTTCCAGTATTCTGTTCGTCTGCGATTCGTAGTTGCCAGTCCATGGTCGCTGTGAAAATGCAACAGAAGGGAAAACAGAATCAGTCAGTGATAATCCAAATGGGTAAACAAAACAGCCAGCCCATGGGTGAAATACCAGGTGATAACTATAATGCTCGCCACTACCAACAACATCGCACTATTACTGTCACGATTCGCGGCCGGTCCAGCACAGGAGAGGGCCAGGCGGAGACTTCAGCACCGGACAGTGCTCCCAGCACGT
>JAODTR010006898.1:0-10541 GCA_025399935.1 Amblyopsis rosae | reverse complement strand
GGAAGTTTGGGGTCCCTTGCTGAAGCTGCTGCCCCCGCGACCCGACTCCGGATAAGCGGGAGAAGATGGATGGATAGCTAAATGAATGGTTTGGTTGGCAGGCTGCGTGTATACATACTTGTTACCTACCCAAATCCCCAAGATAACAATGTCCATTCTGATTGAAACGTGAGACTGCATTCAGTCATTTAATTTACTACGCATTATTGAAAAGCGATCGCTATATTCTGTTAATGTTGAAAAGTTGTATTTCACCTTTCCATAGCAAACTGCAGTAATACATCAGGAAATGCAAACAACATGAATTCTGGTATAAACTATACCCACTGCCTGCCTTCCATCAAAATATAGATAATTGTGTTTAGTGTGCAGATACTATATTCTGTACACTGCTTGCCTGACAGAAAGATGTTGGGTGGGACAACTGATATTATGATTGGTGTCTGACACCAGATCTTTACCAACATAGCCTGCAATCAACATAAGTCTAATAAAGGCCACCTTTCTGTGCTTTAAGAGTCCCTTTATTTAACAAATGTCTGGTTCCGACCTGTATCAGCTCTTTCAGAGCTGGGATCTTCTGTCTGAGAATTCTGTTTGCGAAACACTGTAGCCTCACTCAGGATATGACCCACTGACACCAAGGGAATGGCTTGGCTCTCCTGTAGAGCAAACCCAGGTCCAAGCAGTTCATTATGACAGACATATTTTCATTCATTATTAGTTAGTAATTTCAGGTGGACATTAGATGTTAATGTCAGTTACATAGCTTGATATAACAGATGACATGATGGCAGGCACAGGGCATATAATACACATATTCATTTAAAATAAATAAATCGCTTATTAAACTAGATGTGAAGAACACAACAAAGTAAGTGTTAAGTATTATGGAAGATAATAAAAAAATAGAATAAACTAATTAACTTAATTCATATGTTAGCCAATTTGAAGCCTTTATTTGACTCAGGTTCATGTGACAAATGACAAGGTCATGACTGGACAGTAAGAGAACAGTACCGGGTTGAAGAGTTCTGTGGTCAGACCCAGGTAGTTGTGTAGGGCTAAGAACGTCACCCTCTGAAGGCGTACCATGATGATCTACAGGTTAAGCACACAAACACAATAGGACTTTCATGTGAAAGTTCTTTCTACTATATTTGAAATACATTTGAATATGACAGAGGGTATCATCAACATAGAACATGCGTTCAACAAGTTTCAAAGTGTGTTGATAGTGGACCTTGAACGTAGGGTTACTTATTTCTTCAGTCACTTAATGAAAGCACAATGCAGTATGTTAGCTTTACAATCATTCTCAAACATTTTGTGATCAGAACCAATGAGGCTCCTGTGTCCAAACCCACTCAATCATCAGCCCATAGTGCCCCATTTCAAACACAGCTGAGTGGCTGTCAGGGACGCAGGTCCACACTAATCTCAGTATCGTACCTGGACGACCCGGACCAGAGTCTCTGGGTACTTGTCAGACACTGACTTGAAGGCTGTAGCTGGGAGACGCAGAATGCTGGAGTGAATGTCAGCCCTTGCAGAGACGGTCTTGTAAGGTGCTGGATAGCCCTGCATCCTCAGGGAATACAGACTGTTATGGGACACCGGGAGATATTATAGAACATTCATGAAAGCACACAAAAACAATGTGTATGACATACAGTGATGACATCCATAATACTGAGTAAGCTGTGTACACTGTCTCCCTGCAAAACCTCCTTCACCACAACATCTGTACCGTCCTGTAGTGGGGAACAGGGAAGGCTTTGTGAAACTGCATACAACTCATTCATGTGTATTAAGAACACTGGCGTTCTTTGCGGCAGTTCACACAAGAACTGGACTTTCCAGAGCTTACGTTCTCATGAATGCAAAGATCCAGTCGGCCGTCTTGGACGACATAAATACTGTCATCGGGGTCTCCTGGTCGAAAGAGAACTTCGCCTTGGTGGAGCTCTTAGCACCATGTGACGACAAAGTTCCAGGAACAAGGGCTTCTCAAAGTGACCCAACACCCTGGTTTTAAACAACACAATTACTGTGATTCAATAACTATTAAGTTGTTAATAAATCAAAGACAACACTCCATTGTTCGGAAACAAAACATGCAGCTGTGCATGTTTTGTTTCCGTATTTACCGCAGAAACCAGGAGGCCATTTAGACCGCCTCATCTTACACAGTACACTCATAGAGTAGCATTATATTCACAGGTGAATGCTGTTATAATGAAGGCAAATGAAGTCAGTGGACCCTACCTGATATTTTTCAGCATGTACAGGACCTCAGAGGGCAGGTGAGAGCTTTGCATGTCACGCTCTGTGACATCAGCCTCCAGCAGGCAAGGTGGGGGTTCTTTGGGCTGCAGGGAAGGTGGCTCCTTCCGGAAACGTAAAAACCTGGCACACAAGCAGTTAACCTACAATGAATGTGTTTTCAGGATTAACCCATTACCATGCGCCTCATTCACCCTCGTGCCTGCTAACACACATGCTTTCTAATGGGAGGACTCACTTGTGTGCTATAGAGAGGACTTTGGTCCTCTTCCTAGTACGCTGTCGAGAGGCTGAGCTACAGGTCGGTGTAGAATCAGAGGCTGAGGATAAAATCTGGACCTATGGCACCACAAAGAGAATACAATCTTATGGATTTAAGAATGGGCAAAATATAACATTTCCACTCAATACATATAATAAATTGTCCTTTATGATGTACAAATGAACATTAAGATAAAACGTAAACACCTTTTCACAGTGAAAGCAAACATAGCAGATACATAATGTATCTGAATGTTCATTTTCACATCTTAAAGCAACGTTAGAAGTATGTGTGTGTAGCATGAAGGGAGACACACCTTTCTCATTATTTTCCTCCCATAAAACATCACTTTGTCCCGGTTCCTAAAGCGATAGTGGGGGCCAGCTTGCTTCTCTGAAACACACAAAGAGCACAGGTCCCTATTTCTGTAGAACTGGTCCTGTTGCCATAATATGTGTATTACTATGTTTTTTACCATGCCTCCCCAAATCCACAAAGAATATCTCAATATTTCAGATTATGATGATGATGTGATGTATTTCTGATATTATGATGAGATAATAAAATTTTGGATTAAACAAAGAAACACAAGATATAGTCATAATATAAATTTTTATATTGCATTTTCTTTATCAAATTGATGTGGAAATCAGTTATTAAAATAATGTATTCAATGTCAAATGTAAAAGGTGTAAAAAAAAGCAATGGTTTAAGGGGATTTCTAATCCACCAAACTCCATTTTGTATCTGAGAGAATTAAGTGTACTGACTGGACAACTTGTATCTTCTGTAAAAGAGAAATACAGCTACACCAATAAGAGAGACCACTGCCACTGCTGCTATAACTACACCAGTCCACTGTGGAAAGAGAAAGAGAGCACAATAGAACACTTTATCAATACTTACTGTGTATAAAAATTTGGGAATAAACTTGCACTTTGGAATAAACCAGACCATTTATCAGTTACACCTATCTCAGTTTTCTTGTTTATTGATGCTTAGTCGTAGATAACATGATTAACAGCCTGTGACAGTAGTAGTTGTATTACTCTATAGCTTCAACACTATTCCCGTTTAACATGAATTTCCCCTCAAATAAACAAAGTAAAGCCTCATTTAGTTATATGTTGTAGAAATGGAGCATTTGATGGTTTGCGTTACCGACTTGAATGATGGTGCTCATAATGTACCATTGTGTTATCTGTGCTTTCATCCACAAATTGCTGCATCCTTTCCTTGATTTCAGTGCCAAAGGGAACTAGACTCTGAAATATCAATCACAGATACAACATTGAGGATTTGTCATATCTAGCATTTAATCCAAGAAATAAATAAATTACAATGAATGTAAGGGCAACAGGTGGGTTGTAATAATTCCATAACACAGTCAGTCTCTACCGTGTATATACAGCAGGTCTCAACATCCTTATTACCCTCCATGCCGAAAGAAATAAAAAAACAATGGATCAACACAAACTACAAACATCTGGTATTCAAGTAGCCTACACCAACCAGTGTAATAAAGTGTGTAGTAAAGTCTTAAATGCATTCTTAATTAAATATAATAAATAAACGTAATTTTAATTTTAATGTTAAAATCTAATAAATGTAGCCTATAGAATATAGATAAAGATCCCTGACATTTGACCAGCCAGGCCAGTACTTGACATAGGCGTTTGCCTGGTTGACTTGACTGTAATAGACACCATAGACAGCTGTAAAATGTGACCCTCTCTCTCAAACATACACACTCACGCATACGTTTTTCACAGTAGGATACCCATTTGAAATTATGAAAGCTTTGTTAGTTTAGCAAATTCATAAACCTGCATGAATCCACACACATAAGACCATTCAAATAAACAGCATAGCATATCAATAGATGAGTACTAGAACCAATAAAATGCGAGAAATGTCAGGTTTTCATGAATTTCGCATCAATTTGCACAATATTCAGTCTTCAATCCAAAGATGACTGTGCAGGGTAGTAAGCCTGTCACTCGTTCTAAATTTTCAATTTTCAACTGTATCCGTGATAAATATCGCATACACACTTTGTCGTATTCAACACCGCACGGTCATTCAGAGTAGTAGACCATATTATCAATGCACTAAGTATCTCGCATCTTTATTGGCTAACGGTGGCGCGTGTTAGCCAATCGCCGCACTCTTCACTGAATAGTGAAATCTTGTAAAGTTTACACTGGGCCAAATTGTGTTCAAGGTGAGTGGATAGTTTTGTTCATAACCTGTTATTGTTTATTCATGCAATTGCACAATTTTATGTTATAAGTGTAGATGTAATTCATGTAATATGCCTCATTCTGTTGGCATTTAATCTCAAAATGAACTTGCTAATATGCTTGTTCATATGCTAGTAGCATCTAGCTATTGTTACCCTGCAGTAGGCTACTGTATCCTGCGTGGTTACTGAACAATGTTTATTCCACAGATTCGTAATTGATTTGTATATAATTTATTAGGAGCTAAACGCACTTTGATACAATGGGTGTGTTGTCGGCGCTGGCGAGGGGCCTTGTGAGAGGAGCGGACAGAATGGCTGAATTTACAAGCAAGCGTGGTGGAAGGACCCATAATAAAGGCAGAACTGCCAGAATTGGTGGTGTAAAGCTTTCCAGTGGGAAATTTATGTCTATACGAGCAATGATTCCCGAGTTTGTAGTACCTGACTTGAAGGGATTCAAACTCAGACCCTACGTGTCATATCGATGCCCTGAAGGAACCGAGCAACCACTTACTCCAGATGGTCTCTTTGCTGAGGTCGTAGCACCTCAGATCAAGAAAGATTTCGAAGAAGGCGTATTTGATAAAGAACAACTGGAGAAATATGGATTTGAACCCACCCAGGATGGGAAATTATTTAAACTGTACCCCAAGAACTTTGTACGTTGAATTTATCCCCCCAGACAGACTGAGCATTTGTCACCAATTCACCATCATGAGTCAAGACGGGAAGACAATAAATGAGATGTGGAAATAATTTTTAAACTGTGTGCTACTGTTTAAATAATCTTGTAGATTAGATATGACATTGTAGCCGGAAGTGTGTATTTAGTGACATTCATGCACATTGCAGACTTGACATCTTGTTGAACATAAATTCTGTTATTAATTACATTTGATGTAACATTTCCCCATTCGATACAATATGCGTAATATACCATTAAAATGTTGATAGGTATTGGCATGAATTTATGTTGCATTTGAAGTAACATTTGTTAATATAAAATACAATAAAGCAAATGATACCAACCTATTTGTATTGAATCAATCACAAATTACCGTGATTTTCCATGTCAAATGCAAACATGGTGTTTATTATGATTGTCTGACCAATGTAGCTGGCCTTTATAGTGCTGCACGTATTACTACAAAGTATAGTTTGTGTAGTTATTGGGGAAACACGTTAGTTTTACTGAATTACTTTGCACTGGGATAGGGATGTGGAGGTAAACATGATTTTTTACTTAATTTGCTATTCTTAAAACCAAATGGCACAAGCATGACCTCTGCTGAACAGGTTCCTGTTGTCGCCATATGTTTAGGGATTGTAAATTCACTCCTGTACATCCCCATCAATATTATAAAGACATTATGATTGAACTGTTGAGTAGAGGAGTTGTCACTAGGCATGCTCCTATGAGTGTTTTTTTTATACATTGCTTAAAATCTAATCATTTAAAAGTGTATTCTCCTTTGCTGGCCTGGTGGATGCATTATCTAAAATGAGGTGCTCACTAACGTGGATTTTAACACTATACATTACAAATAAACCAATTTGAAAACTTAGGAGTTGCTTTCACTTTATTACTCATAGTGTTTTTAGGATGTTATAACATGGGCCACTGTACTACAATGAGGCAATTTACTGTAGCACACTTATATTATCCAAACCGAAGCAGATGTGGGTTAGTCATCTTGCTCAAGGATGCATACAGGATTAGATACAAACAATTATATAATGGTGATTGTTGCTTGGTAAATTCCAGGCAATGAAACACTCATGAAAAAATATTTTAGCCACAACTAGACTCCCCCTGACAAAAAAATACAGGGCTACTAGTCTTACTTTTGTGTCCCCAAATGTTACTGCATTACCTCCAACATGTTCCCACATAACAGTGCTGAGCAATAAGAGGCCCCATAAATATATACTGTATACACACACACTTTCCAAAAATATATTTAATCAGTTTCTGTTGGGAAAACTGCTTTTTGAGGTCTTGTAGTGACTTGACACCACTTACCAGTTAAAACACTTGGAAAGCTTGCAGTGATACAATAAGCAGTGTAGTGCTCTGCTAATAAATCGATTTGTGCACTGAAACATGTTGATAAATACGGACACCAAGAGCTGCAAGTAAAATATTATAGTTACCTAAAAGTCATTGAGAGGTGGAAGACACTGCTGCTTATGTAACATTTCAAACTTGCCTTGCTCTGACCATTCTATTCCTGTGGTTTCACCATCAATAACAATGGTTCCCAGATCAGCTTTTAACACTTAGCAGACAGCTTGGTCATATGGTCAGAGGTCAGGTCATATCCCACACTATACATTCAACGTCTTAATCAGGCCTGTCATTTTCACTACTCTGAAGTGGTATAGTGATTAAATTGTGCCAATAACACGTTATGGACCCATCTTAAGCATTTAATCATTTTATTTCAAGTGGAACAAGCAAGTTGCATTAGTAAGGAGGACATACTGTGATAATGCGAGTCTGCATCCTTCAGTCTATTATTATAGTGACAATTTAGCCAGCCTGCCCGTCACCGCTGTGACCAAGTGGGTGTGCTTCATCCTGAGCCAGCTCAGGGGAACTCCAGTCCCAGCGCCACACGTGCAGCATGTGGTCGTAGAAGGAGCAGCTAGCGAGGAGGCAGGACACGGTGGGGCAGTCCCCTGCAGGCTTGGGTGCCATGGCGCTGGCCGAGGGCAGCTGCACGCTCTCTGGAATGTAGTGTCCCTCGTCGTCCTCCAGCGACGTGTCGAAGCTGCCCGTGGGGGACTCGTACTGTATGCGCATGTGTCCCCCGCTCTCCGTGTGGCCGCTCTTTGGTTCCGCGCAGGTTGGGGAGCAGGGGGGAGGCTCGTCCAGCGACACTCGAGACCAGTCTGCTCCGTAAGCCAGCGAGTTGTGGAGGATGTAGGAGGCTAGGATGGGGCACGGCTCACTGCTGCCCTCTAAAGAGGAAGGGAAGTATTGCAACAACAAGCTGAGCAGCAATCACAGAGAACCTGTCTGCTTCTCTCTGTAGCGGGATAGGCAGCACCGTGCGAGAAACCTGTGTCTCCTGTCCCGCCCACATACGTGAAATTAAACTCTGCTCCTTCCACAGGAGTCAGAGCTGCCAATCTGGATATAATAACCCCAGCAACAGGAGCAGTTGATTCTTCTGATAAAAAAAAAGGTATAGTCAGCGACTGCAAGTCAATACGCTTTTGTCACATTTACCAAATATCTCCTAGTGGTCCGCTAGTTAAACATTGTGTGTGTGTGCTGGGGAGAAAAAAAAACAAAAAAAACAAACATCTGGTGTTTCTATACAAGCCTGGCTCTAAATAAGAACAAACAAAGTGGTGCATGTTTGTACACAACAGCCTAGCCCTAGCCCCCCTCTTTGAAAGTACCTGCCATTCACAAACAGATGGACCTGTGACAACAATTCCTCTGGCATGTCAGGTTAAGGTTCTACTCCACTTTGGGCAAACTCAGTACAACTGAACATGCAGTCCTCATGCAACAATAGCATCAATCTCCAAACACAGGCAAAGTCGGGGGCTTTTTACCATGGCCTAGCCTTCGCAATGTGTTTCCAACGTGTGGGACTGAGGGAGCATGGCATTGAAGAGGTGTTTTTGATTTGACTTCAAATTTAGCAAGTGTTCTCAAGAATGACACAATATGCCCAACGTCTATATAACAATATATGCAATTCACTACTTGAATGCAACTTTCTATTCTATTTGTCCTGGGCCGCCAGCAAAGGTACCCTGCACAGAACATTCCAGCACTGCTACAATCCCTCCACCACACTTGCCTAGTGCCTGCTGGCAGTGAAGTATGTGGAAGTCGTTGTGCATGCAGGCTGCCAACAGCAGGTGGTCGTGGACAGGGTGCCACTTCAGCCTCCACACACCCCCACCCAGGGAGCTCTCGTTGAGGGGCTGCCGCATGTTCCTGCCGTCCCACAGCAGTATCAGCTCATCATAGCTGTGGGAAGAAGGGCACTGCCATGTTATGACACTGGACCACCTCACACACACAGTGGTGAAACCAGGCTATATTCTACAGGTAATCCTACAGAATACTTACAAAAGAGTTCTAATTGACATGTACATTTCAGCTACTGAATCAAACATACTACCAGAAAACCACAACTAGGAGTAAGGCATTATTTAGGCAATAAGCACTATCTACGCTACACACGTTTTTCTACAAACGCCTTAATCTCATCTGCTTAGCCCTTTTAGTTTTTCATGGACTCCTGAATGCCAGCATGTTTTCGTTTGACATGGTAAAAAGACCCCGACTTTGCCTGTGTTTGGAGATTGATGCTATTGCTGCAGTACTACTGCATGTTCAGTTGTACAGAGTTGGCCCAAAGTGGGGTAGAACCTTAAACTGACATGCCAGAGGAATTGTTGTCACAGGTCCATCTGGGGCCGTACATTGAAACTGTGATTGTTAAAGGCAGGTACTTTCCAAAAAAAAAAAAAAACTTGCCAATTTATTGGATGTCCTAATCCACACCAGTATAGCTATAAACATGACGCTGATTGGAAAGTTCAGATGCTACTCGGACACATTCAAAATGATTCCTAGGCTTTCCAGACTGATTCTCACGGCGAAATTAAACTGAAGCTTGCGAGCTCAGGAAGGTCTCGCAAGGCTAGTAGAACATCTCCATTGCTACTTTGTACACAGGTTCAACAACACCAGATAAACTAATTATTCTGTCATTGTGATATGCTTCTAAATTGGTGCGTAAAAAGGACACACTCAACATAAAACAGTATTGTGTCCAGTACAAACAGTTGTATACAGCATATACATATGTTTCATGTGGCGGTTCGGTGGAGGAAACTGACTCATACACTACAACAGAATGATAAGGGACGCCACTTATCAGTTTCAACTGTAGTCATGACATTATGTACCTTCCTGTAGCCAGAATATGCTCTCGGTGCGGGTTACTTTGAATGCTGCATACACCCATTGTGTGCCTGCCAGAGAAGAACATTGAGGTTGTAAGTAAGTAAAACACACCTACTTTGCTGAAATGCATGCTTTTTTTTATGTCTTCCTCCCCATACAAATTCTTCTACAACTCTCACCGTTTACTGGTGAAAATGGGAGAGGAGGGGCCCATTCTGAGATCCCAGCCTTTCAGCTTGCAGTCATCCCCACCTGAGGCACCGTTTAACATGAATCTACAAGCCTAAAGATAGACATCCATGCTATGGAGTATAAAGACCACCACTGTGGTGAACTTGGATCAACACCAGTCTAACACCACTAGCAAGGACAGAAGAGGTAGCTATAATAATAATAATAATAATAATAATAATAATAATAATAGGGACAAATGTCTAATGCGACACTTAACCTGTGATGATTACCGGAGTAAACCAGCTGTGTGTCCCAGTAGGAGAATGCTGTAATCCAGGCCTCAAAGTCGTGGGCCTTCCAGTCCGCCACAGCCGCCAGACGGTCCTGCCCCAGGGCCAGCACAGAGACACAGCCTGCAGAGTCGCTACACGCCACTCTAACATCACCGCTGGGTACAGGACACCATGTGTCAGCATGCAGCTCAGACGGTCTACTCCATAGACTGTGTATGTATATGTATGTATATAGAAAAGAAAAGCTATTTTTGGCATCAGAGAGTTTGTCATATATATATATATATATATATATATATATATATATATAAAAAAAAAAATACAAACAAAAAAAAATACATA
>JAODTR010006897.1:0-10543 GCA_025399935.1 Amblyopsis rosae | reverse complement strand
TATCTATCTATCTATCTATCTATCTATCTATCTATCTATCTGTCTGTCTGTCTGTCTGTCTGTCTGTCTGTCTATCTGTCTGTCTTGTGTTGTTTTATTGTAATAGCCGTTATGTAATATCCCCTCCAGGTAACGATTTCTTGGAGGACTCTCCTTATCAGCCTGCGAACAGTCGTCTCTCTGACATATTCAGCCTGGCTCCCATCATAGGTAAGGACACGGCGCACATCTATGTCCACAAAACAAATAGGGTTGTGGATCTGTGTTTTGCTTCTTTCTTTCTTACTTTACTTTCTGTGACAAGTACATACCCTCTCCTCTCGTTCTCATCCTTAAAACGACAACAAAACATAAAAACACCGCATGGCTGGACTAAGGTGACCTTGCATGTGGAGATATAGTTCTGACATTAATTGCTTGCAGAGTGGTGTCCTGTGAGGCGGCGGACACGTGACTAATTTAAGTTAAGCGAAGGCTGTTTTGTTAGCGCTGCTGCGCTTTAGTTCAGGGTGCGGGGCAGTTTTCTGTCGTCAATAGCTCAGTTTGAAACTATTGGTTGAAACCCGGGTTGGCATTGACTGCGTGAGTGAGCGAGCGAGCAGGCTTGCGGGCGAGTGTGTGTATACTTTGTGTGTGTGTGTGTGTGTGTGTGGGTCAGGTTGATGTGGAATATTTATATTTTCTGTCTGCTTGAGCGCAATGTTGACAGTAGCCTCTAGATGGCAGTGTTATTCCCTCATTTCACCACCACACAGGTGTTATCTCTGTCCCTCAGTTGAGCTGTTTGTGGGTAGTCTATCTCTGAGGTTTTGACAGACGTGAGTGTGCACATTCATGTACCTGCTGAGTTTTTACATTGCTAGACTGAAGGTGATGAATGTCATGGAAAATAAAATAACAATTCTCTACCTACGCCTATCTTAAAAGAATGGGTAAGAGAATATATTATTTCTGTTTCATCAGCAAATATTTCTCACAGTGATGTGTGAGAATTTTCTAAATATAAGTTTCTCTTACATTGTTGGAAAAACATTCACTTGAATGGAGGCACAAACCTCCTTTGATAAGATATATCATCCGTCATCTCTGTTTTCACAGATTGCAGTAGAACAGCATGGCTTCCCATCGTTGGGTTTCGTTCCCCGACAGGTTATATTTTTGGTGACTCACTGGGTGTTTTCAATATTTTGAAATAACATGTAACTTTTTTTTTTCTTCTTATTTTTTTTCTGATTTGTTGTTGTTATCATAACAGTAATTTTGAAAATATTTTTCACTTGCATTTCTTGGGTTCATGGGCACCTATTTTTGCCACTATCTCACCGTACCTACATATGTATTACATACAATTAGGGGTGTAAGAATAATTTGATACGCCTGAGTATCGCGATACTACGGTTTGTGATACTGTAACGATTCTCTAAATCACGGTATCAATAAAAACATAAAATACAAATAAAACCTTTTTAAAATTTTTATTTGTAAAAGTGACCATGTACAAAATACATTACAGTAATGCTCAGTCACTTTGGTAAAATTTTCAGATAAGAATTTAAATCTCAAAACTACTTCCACCTCCACATCATCAAGTCACTTGTGCACATCATAAAGGCAATTTCTCATAGTTTTTGAACATATTGCAAATGGTTATGTACAATTCCTACATTATCAATTGCTTATGGAATGTTTCCCTATGCTGCAATTTTTTACGCAACCGCAATGCAACATTCTATGCAATAACTGTTTCTGATTATGCTAGCCCCACACTACAGGATTTTTAGCCCGATTTGCCCCTTCCAACAATCGCAGAGGGCGAGGCTGGTCGGAACGGATCGTCTGCCCAAATGATCCTGCAGTGTGAGGTGTTTACAGACTGAATATTATCGTTGCAGACTGCTTGGAGGCTCCCAAAATTCTAATCGTAAATATCAAACATGTTTGATAGCCATGACTTGACTTCATCCAGAGTTTGGTTTTTCTGTACACTCAAGTGCTACAATGGCAACCGCCGTATTAACGGCATGACATTTCTGTGAAAAGGTACGCAACTACGCATCCAGTATGTAAAGGGCGTAATACTCTCTTCAGTTACAGATATCGATGATTTATCTTTATTACATAATAACTACCTAAGAGCAAGGTGGTGCGTATTGTTTAGTTTTTGGGAGTCACGTTTTAACATAATCCTTGCAGAACATGCATCTAATTTTTAAAGCCTATAATCTATCCACCTTTTGCTGCGGTGGAAGACAGACGAATCACTAAAGACAAATGTTCCACATGACATAGCTGTCAGTCAGTGGCTTGAGAGGCAACCGCGAGCTGTCGCTAGCGCCAGATAACAGTTCAATGCGACCCCTTCACCCCAAAACACACACACACACACACACACACACACACACACACACACACACACACACACCCACCACCCCCCCGGCCTGAGCTGTAGGTTGCCACAGCGAGGACAACGGGAAGATTTACAGCAGCGCTGGGGTTCGGCGAGGCAAGGAGCTCCTTATTTGCTGTCTGAAAACCTCTTTATGTTGATTGACGGCGTGGCGTATATCTCTCAGCCTCACTGCAAACGGAGTACTGCAGCGAGGGTCCGGGCCCGGGCCCTGCCATTAAATGATAGTTATGGGAGCATGTAGGACGACGTGTGCGGTGCCGCTTCGTCAAGGTGGAGGATGCATTTGGGGGGCAAGAGGAGAGAGGAAGGTGTCAGGTTTGGTTTGACAGTAGAGGACACTGCCTGCTTAGACTCGCGAGACCACCCTCATCTTGGGAGCGTCCATTTTCTTTTAGCTGCGAGTGTCAGTTTGTTGCCCGTATAGAAAACAATCAGGCCAATCACACTGAATCTGTCCAGTGGAAGGTCCTTGCTATAGCGCTGTTGCCATGCAGAGAACAGTACTGCTAGAAACAATAGACGAGCTAAGCTTTCAATTCTACAAACCATATATACGTTGGTTCAGCCAGGAACCAACATATTTAAAAATTTAGTCTGGGGAGCACGAATATAAGCACCAAAAAATATGTTGTTGTTGTTTTTTTTTACAAAACAGCACTAATTTAAAATATACAGATGATGAAACCTGTAGATTAAAATACTAATTATACCTGCAGTATTACAATATCCTGCTGACACTAACTCTTTTATGCTATTTACACCCTGAGGTTACATTTCAAGAGCTGACATTTGAAGCCTTTCCATTTTAATTGAACAAACTCAAGATCAAGGGTTGACTATTGATGATGAGGGATTGTTCCGTTAGAACCACTATAGGTCCATGTTTCAAGTTGTGTGCTGTGGAACGTGTCTCATGTTTACATAGGCAGTAAAGCCCAGTGGATCACAGGATAAAGGAAACTAGGCTATCATAATGCGTCTGTAATACTTTAATAGGTCCCATACCTCCGCCTGGAGCCTGTAATCTCTGATGACTCAAACACATACAGGGAACTGATGCACTAATCCCCCACCTCGCACACAAACACACCCAATCCACCAAGTACTGCCAACTGTCCATTGATTAACTAACACCTGTTAATCTCATAACACCAGCATTGACGTGGGGTCTAATTTTACGAAGGCAATGACGTTTGTGGAGTGCAGGGAGGATGACACACAGAGACACTTAGAAAGCCCTGTTGTATGTATGACCTAATCTTAAACAAGACACTCATAGACACTCACAGACATGAAATATAACACAATCATTAGACACTTCAAACACCGAGCCTCAAAACAATGTCCTGTTTTCAGGCTAACCAGCTGTGCTCTCACAGACAGACACAGGGTAGGTGTGCTTCTGGTCTCCCAGGGATAGGATGGCTTTGGAGATGTGGATGGGGGCACTTGCTTAAGCAGACACGCATGTATTTGTATGTGCTTGCATGCACATGCACGCGTACACACACATGCACACCTGTTAAGTGTGACAACTCTACCCTGAACATAATCTAATCTGTTGCATTATTAAATGCATTTTTCTACGACAAGCAAAATTGCTTTAAAAATGCAAACAAAAAAATAATGTCTTTCGGCTAACCAACATTGAGGTTCTGCAAATGTACCACTGTCCATTAGAGATTGTACATCTATTTAAAATGTCATATCACATTATAATCCATTTGACTCCTACAGTGTAAATTCCAGTTCAATCGATGTCAGACAATTAATAGATAACCTAATATTTATTTTAGTCAGCGATTCACATTTTACAGTAAAAACATTCTGACATTGTTTGGTGAAAACTGGCATAATGCCATTTAATTTGCAGGCTGCTATTTCGATCAATGTTTTTTATTCTCATTTTTTGTTGTTGTAATGTGATGGCAGCTAGAATCCTGAAGTGCCTATTCATATCAAATCACTTCTTATTCAATGGTTTCTTTGTGTATTTATACAGTATGTGGATACTTATCTCTACCTTCACCTGAATGACAGTATCATGAAGCAGTGACCCATGGCAGAGAGAGAGAGAGAGAGAGAGAGAGAGAGAGAGGGAGGGAGAGATGGAGAGATAGGGGGAGAAAGAGAGGGAGAGATGGAGAGAGAGAGAGGAGGAGAGAGAGAAGGAGAGAGAGAGAGGGGGAGAAAGAGAGAGAGAGAGAGGGAGAGAGAGAGGGAGAGAGGGAGAGAGAGAGTGAGAGAGAGGTAGAGAGAGAGAGAGAGAGAGAGAGAGAGAGAGCAGTGGTCAAGAAAGGCAGAGACTTGGTGGGGGAGAGAGGGGGAAAAAGAGATGAGCAGAAAGAGAGAGTGAAAGAAAGAGAGAGGGAAGGAAGGGGAAGTCTTTATTTTATAACGGCATGTTCACCTGACAAAAGAAGGCCCCTGTTTGACTCTAATTACATTTCTTCTTGGCCTATTGTTGATGGGGTGTGCGCCCTTGTGTGTGCGTGCGTGTGCCCGTGCGTGTGTGTGTGTGCGTGAGTGTGTGCGTGTGTGTGCGTGCGTGTGTGTGTGTGTGTGGATCCGGCAGCAGAATATATTGTAGCATGACGCTGACGAAGCTAAAAGACAGAACATGTGTCACCACAGATCCATTAAGCTCAAGGGGGATCTGTGTGCGCCGTTCCTCTCACTCTGGATGCTTCCATGAAGTCAGCTGCGATGACACGGGTGCCGTGCCAACGCTATAGCAGCCTCTCTCCACGTTTTAATATTCCTCTTTTTTTAAGGCCAGGAGACCAGCTACTTGAATGAACTGTGCACTGCCTGTGTGTGTGTGTGTGCCTGTGTGCGTGTCTGTGTGAGTGTGTGTGTGTGCCTGTGTGTGTGTTCACGCGCCATACCGTGGTGCGACACAGTCATGCAGACTTAACCTCTACCGCTCACTCTTTCTATCGCTTGGTCTCTTTCCCTCATTCACTCAAACACACACACACACACACACACACACACACCCACACATACACACGCACGCACGCACGTCGAATCACTGTCCAGCCCGCGGCCTGTTTGTCTGCCAAATGAGTCCTGACTGCAGAATTACACTCGAGACCACACCATAGTCTGGTGCTTGCGTGCATGCGTGCGCACACACACACGCGCACACACACACACACTCACCCACAGACAGAACAGCTCTCCCTCACACCCAGGTGGTTACGCATGAGAGCACCCAAAAGTCCTATATTTGTTTTCTCATGGTTACAGGGCAAATACGCACCAGCCAGAATCAATAGGAGTAGCTGTGCGCGGTGTGCAGAGTGTGTGCGTACTACGTCACCGACCTGAACGGTGCCACTAACGGTTCGCCAGCCTTGTCACTCACGTCGACTGTGACTTCACTAAACGCTGTGCGCACCGCACATGTTGTGTCACAGCTAGTGTACGAGCAGCCAGCCATTTGCACGTCAGATCAGAGAGTGACAGGCAAACGGGAGGTATTGAGGTCATGGGAGTGTGTGCGCGACCTGCAGCATTGTGATCACGCGGCGCGCGTCTCCGCCCCCTGCTGCGCCATTAAACGTCCCTGCGGGGCGTGTTCAGCGGGAAGCGTCCCGGGCTGTCTCTCGTGATGCAACGGAAAGCAGGCGCGCGCTTATCAAGCATCGGTCCAGGCTAGATAAAAGGAAGAGCTGTGCACACTGGGGAAGGAATGCAACTCCACCTAGAAATGCAGTACATGCTTCTGCTAAGCATCTGTCATTATTTACATTAGTTATTAAATCGACGTAATCCTTGCTTATTATATATTATTTATAATACATAATAAAATAGGCAAATCTGCATTTTCTTTCCGTGGCTGTTCATATATATGTTATTTGTCGCATTGTGTTGCACTGTATGTATGTATGTACATTCAATATCAGAGCTATATGCATGTATGTGCGATAGGGGGTTGTGGGTCAAAATATGGAACCTGTTTGTATGGAATTATGGATGTATACTTGGTTCGTCTTATAGTATTAGCTATTAAACTTACATGATTATTTCAATGTAGTTTTAAAACCAAATCAATAGTCCATATTGGACTATTGGACTTTTAGTCCATACAGCATTGCTTGTATTGCTTCTGAAGATCAGATGTTGCACTTGTGTTAAACACAGTTATTTTTGTTGAAACAAACCGCTATGCGTCTCTATTTATCTTTGTCTTACCGTGCGGCCGTGGCAGAGGACTGCACTGTGGCTGCACACCATTGTATTCCGCAGGGAACAGATTTAAGGCCTCCAGGCCCACTGAGATAGAGATTGCATTAGCACACTTGAGGCTTCCAACAGGCACATCACCACTGCCCTGTGTGTGTACGGTATAGGTGTGTGTATGTGTGTGTGTGCACAGTATGCATGTGTGTGTGTGTGTGTGTTAGTGTTTTGTTGTTTTTAGCATGCTGTGCTACTCTCATCCACATTTTATGGTTATGTTTGTGTGTGTGTGTGTGTAAGATGGTGTACTGCAAGGTGATCTGTTCTGTAGCTTTAAATATGTGTATGTTTGTGTGTCTGTTTATGTGCTGTACACTTCAAACTGTTCGGTACCATGCGGCCAGACGCCGGCCCAAATGATCAGAGACCCCCTGTGATGGTCTTAGCCATGCTGAAACATTATGTGCACGCACACACACACACACACACGCACACACGCTCACACAACAGACATTCACAAGTGATATCACCAACACATACACACACACACACACACACACGTGTGCACGTGTGTACATACAAATACATACAGCAGCTGACCCAATTACAAAAAGATGGGCAATGAGATGGAAATAAATCTACCCAGAGAACCAACTAATTTAGAACGGCTTAAAGACACACACACAGTCACAGTAACATTCATATATTCAAACATATGCACACACTCGAATTATACAAAACATATTGTGTTATGAGGAGTTGATTCCAAATAAAATTGCATATCAAAAAGTCAGATCCGGTTTTCACTGAGAGATAAATCCTCCCGGCAAACCAATTCACCCTCTATCGCTGCTTCACTGGGTTGGAGGTGGATGTGTGTGTGTGTGTGTGTTTCCTTCCTCTCATATCCATGGCACAGAGCAGAACAGAACGCAACAGAATAGATCAGTAGAGTCTAAAGGAGTGCTGGGGTTTAGGCACTTGCAAACAACACAACAATCTATCTCTCTCTCTCTCTCTAAGACACTCTCCTCTTGCTATCTTCTCTTCCCCACAAGCCCCTTCACCCCCCCAGCCCCAATAACCGTGGACGACGGACCTTCTGTATCTTCCACCTCCTTCCTTTGCCTCTCTCTCTTTCCCCCTGGTGTGCCTGGGGGGGGGGGTTGGGGGAAGGGGGTGCGGGAGTGGGGGCAGAGCAGTGGTTGGGGCTTGTGCTAGCCTCTAATCAGTGTGAGCAGCTAGCTAATTACCAAACCCTCAGCCCTGGCTCACTGTTAATTGCATACATTAGACATCAGCAACCGCACCGCAAGATTAACGTTTAAAACCTTCCCTTTGCCCGAGCACGTGAGGGCTGCTGTTTGTGTGTGTGTGTGTGTGTGTGTGCGTGTGCGTGTGCGTGTGCGTGGTGTGTCAGACAGAAAAGGGGAGGAGAGAGAGAGCGAGATGGTAAAGCTAGTGTGTGCGCTAGCATTAGATGCGTACTGTGTGCGTCGTGTATACTGCATGTGAGCCCTAATGTCTAACACTTAATTAGACCCGATAAGGAGAGGCGCACATCGCGGCCGGGAAAATCGTCAAGTGTTATGGCTGTTGCTGTGCCGGGTTGCCGGGGTGGGGGCACTCGGTCGTCGAGGGCAACCCAGAGTCTCCGCGGAGACGACAGATGGAGTGACATTAAGAGCATTGCTGTGGAGCCATTTCAAATAATAAAATATCAATATTTACATTTTAATTACCCACTTCTCGCTCCGCTGGGGCTGTGTCAAGGAGTGGAACTGTGTGTGCGTGTGTGTGTGTGTGTGTGTGTGTGTCTGTGCGCGCGTGTGCGCGCGTGCATGTGTGTGTGCGCGAATACGTTAGCGCCTCATAACTCCACTGTGCGCATTTCATCAACTGGTGGATACGCGTGTGTGTGTGCGCGTGTGTGTTGTGTCTTATGTGGAGGATACACACACTTACAGCAGTCATGTCATCACTCCATTATCTATCTATCTATCTATCTATCTATCTATCTGTCTGTCTGTCTGTCTGTCTGTCTGTCTGTCTGTCTATCTGTCAAATGCATTTTTCCAGCTTGTTCAATTAGCTGGGTTGTTACTGTCCATGTATCTCAGGGGGGATTAACATCTATGAACAATATAGAACATGTTCTCCTTTACTGCAAGCTGCCAGTCCACATCCCAGGCATTTGCACAAAGGGCAGAAATGTTTGTGTTGTGGCCGTTAAATTTAACAAATATCATTTTTGTGAAATACTGGGGATTTCTATGGAGACCAAGAAAGTCAATCAATATAAACGGCACTACAGTACAATGATGCATTCACCACAAAACAACAGATCTCTGATTGTGGCTTTAATCACATGTGAGTAGGCCCTATCCAGGCGGTGGTGCCTGTGTGTGAGATTATCGGCCGGTGTTGATCCTATCTCCCTAATCCTTTACAGCACTCTATAGACAGACACGCATATAGGACGTCTACTGGGGACCATTCAGCATCTCCACATCACAGATGTGCTCTTCAGCATCAGTTATCAACAGTGGAGGAATTAAGGGAAGATGACTAGGGGGACACAGACAGGCAGAGTATACACAGACACGCAGGCACACAGTCAGACAGACAGACAGGCAGACACTCATGCACACAGACAGACAGGCAGGCAGACAGACAGACAGACACGCAGGCACACAGACAGACAGGCACACATACAGACATGCAGGCACACAGACATGCAGGCACACAGAGAGACAGGCAGACAGACACGCAGGAACACAGACAGACAGGCACACAGACAGACAGACAGACAGGCAGACAGACGAGAGAGAGAGAGAGAGAGAGAGAGAGAGAGAGAGAGAGATTTCTATCCTCTCCTGTTATAGTGTAGCATCGTGCTTTAATGTCCTCGCTCCTAGACAGGGACATTAGCGGCCATTGCACCACCTCGTGTGGGCCTGAAAGAGCCGGGGCTGAAAATCTTAATTAATTGTCCAATAGTGCCGCGGGGTCATTATGCATTGCAATAAAGAAGCGTGTAATTATGAGATTTAACAGCCATTACGGAGGCCAGGAAGTCGTATGTCATCATCAGCAACCAGGCCACTGGTTTGGTACCACTGTGTGCGTGTGTGTGTGCGTGCGTGTAGGTGTGGGAGCCACAGCATAAATGCCCAGGCAGACGGACAAACACACACACACGCACACACACACACACACACACACACACGCAAATTCAAACATTCACAGAGTATGTGTGTGATTTGCATATTTGTACATAAGCATGTATGCTAAAGACGTGCATACACAAGTTGTTGCCTACACACACACACACACACACACACACACGCACGCACACGTGCACACACGTACACACACACACACAGGTGGGACCATGGACAGAAGCAGTAGGTAGAGAGAGAGAGAGAGAGAGAGAGAGAGAGAGAGAGAGAGAGAGAGGGAGAGAGAGAGAGTATAAGGGTAACAAAGGACAGCTGTCATCATTACCATAACAACGGGACAGGTCCTGTTGGCTTTTAACAGCCAGCAGACACACACACACACACACACACAGAGGGGATGACCGTGTAATATGTAATAACATAAAGGCCTCTTCAAAGAATTGGATTGGATTATCTTCCGTTTTTATGTCACATAAAATAAATACACTCACACAGCCCCCCTCCACAATCAAATACGTTACAAATGATGTCAGTGCATGCAAGCTGCATACACCCGACTAACACTAACACTAGAGAGCTCTCCAATAAAAAGAACCACCCTGAACCGACCGACCCAAATCTAATACGTCAATATGTATCTTATGAGCAGTTTGAGTGCGTTTGTTCATCACTGTGCACACTGTTGGGATTTCAGGTAAGGAGTAAGCGTTCCCTACTGTTTTAACTACAAAGAAAAACCCATCCTTGGCGGCTAACTAATATC
>JAODTR010006896.1:0-10543 GCA_025399935.1 Amblyopsis rosae | reverse complement strand
TAACACCCTGACCATGTCAGTATGCTAACAAGCTATAATAACACCCTGACCACGTTAGTATGCTAACAAGCTATAATAACACCCTGACCATGTCAGTATGCTAACACCCTGACCATGTCAGTATGCTAACAAGCTATAATAACACCCTGACCACGTTAGTATGCTAACACCCTGACCACGTTAGTATGCTAACAGGCCATGTTAGTATGCTAGCAGGCTATAATAACACCCTGACCACGTCAGTATGCTAACACCCTGACCATGTCAGTATGCTAACAAGCTATAATAACACCCTGACCACGTTAGTATGCTAACAAGCTATAATAACACCCTGACCATGTCAGTATGCTAACACCCTGACCACGTTAGTATGCTAACAAGCTATGATAACACCCTGACCATGTTAGTATGCTAACGGCCCATAATAACACCCTGACCACGTTAGTATGCTAACAAGCTATAATAACACCCTGACCATGTTAGTATGCTAACAGACCATAATAACACGCTGACCACGTTAGTATGCTAACAAGCTATAATAACACCCTGACCATGTTAGTATGCTAACAGACAGAGTTACTATGCTAACAGACCATAATAACACCCTGACCACTTTAGTATGCTAACAGGCCATTTTAGTATGCTAGCAGGCTATAATAACACCCTGATCATGTTAGTATGCTAACAGGCCATGTTAGTATGCTAGCGGGCTATAATAACACCCTGATCATGTTAGTATGCTAACTAGGGATGTGCGCGACTAGTCGGTTAAACGGTTAAACGCTGGGACCATCGCTAGTCTGCACCATAAATATTAGTCGGTTAAACGTATTTAAAAAAATTTTTGTGGTGAGTAGTGGTTCAGTCAGTCTCTCCTGCCTCAGCCTGCACATGAAACACGCACAACAATCTGTTGACTCTGCGAGTGGAGTTGGTAGCGCTTGATGTTCCATGCGTTCTTGGTTCCTAGTAGCGAGGGAGGTGGGACAACTCTAAAAGTGGCAAACTTTGATGTTGCCACTAGCTCCGCTCGCAGAAGACAACTTGGCGTTGAAATTTGCAGCGCAGCATCATGCATTAAGCAAACGAATCTGTATTCACAACCTCTGCTTTCTATTTAACTGTACAGTTCAACTGCATTTAATATAGTTAGAAATCAGCCTTCGGGTTCCTTACTATTCACCTTTGTTTATTTTAGCATTTTGCTAGGCTAAACTAGCTATGGTAAGCTAATTAGCTAACGCTTTTCAGCACAGCTAAGTCAGCATGCAGATAGTCATACAGAATCAATACAGTGAAGAGTTTCGTAACGCTCTTGTCTCGCTGCCTGTGAATAGCGGAGCTGTATTGGCACTCTGCCACTGTTGTGCCGTAGGCTTCTGTAACTGCTCATCTTCCGAAGATGAAGCGGTCGGATAATTATTTTTTAAATGAGGAGATAGGGAAAGCTAAAACGTGATCTCCACCCACTGAGACCAAACAGCAGGTAGGGAGACCTGCAACATGTACACACTCTGACATTGTTAAGGCTGATTGTGGTCAATTTGGACGGTTTGTTTGGGTATTTTTTGACTAATCGACCAGTCTAAGTTTAAAATGATGTTTAACCAACGGCGAAATTAGTCGCTAGGAACATCCCTAATGCTAACAGACCATAATAACACCCAGAATACTGTATGTTAGTATGCTAACAACTAGGGATGTCACTATCCATTTTTTTCAGTCCCGATACCGATACAGATACCGGCACTTTGGGTATCGGCCGATACCGAGTAACGAGCCGATTCCAGTGTTAAATTAAGTTTTAAATTAAGTTGCAAAGTAAATGACAGTCAATATCTATTTTAGGATTTAGAAGTATTTTATAAACTTGCTGCTGATAGAGTGGCCTGTGCAGGTTACACATGGCTGATGACAGTAGACCTCTGCGTGTAAATTAATTTAATTGGATCAGCCCCATGGACCGGTTACAACTGTCCAATTGTCACCGATATCGATCCAGCAATTTAAGTCAGTATCGGACCGATTTCCGGTCTCAGTATCGTATCAGTGCCATCCCTACTAACAACCATACAACCTTTTTAAAGATGCACCTTTATTTCAAAGTAAAAGCCCCCTTTAAGAAATGTCTCACCAACTTTCTGTTGCCTTCCCCCAGGGATGGTGTGGCCGTGCCCATGGGGCCGTGTGTGAAGACGGGCCTGGGGGGGAGTGAGCAGGGCTACTCCCTGCTCTACAACGAGTTTGTGGTGTACGACCAGGCCCAGGCGCGTATGAGGTACCTGCTGAAGGTACGCTTCAACTACTCCTCCCTGTGGTGACACGTGGCACTGCAGCCTGGCCAGGAACATTGTTCAGATTTTTTGAGGAGTGACTGCATGCTACTTTGTCATGGCAATGCCAGCTCCTTGTCTTGTGTCTGGGTTGCAACCTTTATCTCTATTTGACCTGCAGCAGGAAAACCTGTTAACTTTATGAGCTTGTTAATGTTTTTATTATGTAATGCGTTGAGCTGGAGATATAATAAAATGGGAAATGCACTCTTCTTTGCTCGTGTTTAACCGTAAACATGGATTCACATTCGGTGATAAAAAGATGTGCTGGTGAGAATTAAGGCGGGTGTGTTTACCTGCTGCTGCTCAGGAGCAAACACACAAAGAAGACCAACTATGCCCAGGAAGATGTCCAGAGCAGAATCGCCATGGTAACTGAACATCAAAAGCCCCACCGTCAGGAGCTGGGGCTGGAGAACACACCCCCGTCCCCCAAGCGTCCTGGGGTTGTTTGATAGGTGTGACTGTAGACTGTAATGTATCACCATAGTTCCTGCTACAGACCACATGTATCCATTATGGACATGATCCATACTGCCCTACAAAGCCGAAGTGCAGTAACTACGCAAGCAGGGATACATGGCTTGAAAGTGTTTTAACTGGCCAGCCAAGTGGGCTACATGTAGATCAGTAGTGTATTACTAAATAGATCAGTATTCATTAAATTATTTGCAAAAATTGCTGAATTATCCTTTGACAGTAAAAAGGTCGTCGTTGCATTCCCTTACATGGTTTG
This sequence comes from Amblyopsis rosae, assembly GCA_025399935.1. Classification (NCBI taxonomy): domain Eukaryota; kingdom Metazoa; phylum Chordata; class Actinopteri; order Percopsiformes; family Amblyopsidae; genus Amblyopsis; species Amblyopsis rosae. Next base: position 7,474 of record JAODTR010006896.1, on the reverse strand, counting down.
AATAGCAATACCAAGGAAAAGTGCAGTAACTGCAAAGTTTGTTTTCATCTACTTCATAGTCAGCAGAAAATTCAGATTTTGTTGCAATTGTATGAAATCTTGTAAGACTTAAGTCATGTCACATTTCAGTGTTAATACCATTTATTTTATACTTACTGACATAACCTAATCTAATACTTTTGCATCAGCATCGACATTGTTGATGCTGTCACAGTTCACAAGAATGTTTTAACTATTTAACTAAAATATTGAATGAATATGAAAGATATGGATACTCCTAAATTAATTATTACAGTAGCATATTTGACACATGTCCATGTATCCCAAGAACAGTGATGTAGGTGGGTGGAGCATAGAATCCCAAGGGAGACTCCGTAACTTCCGTCACTTATGGAGAAAGCAAGCCAGTTACTGCAGTCAGTATTTGTTCTGTGCTGGGTTTTGTACTTTTTAATAAGCATTTTTTAAAACTACAACAAAATGAAATCTGAAACTGAACAGCACAAACTGAAGGTTTGATCCGGACCAAAACCCAGATTGGATCACGTGATCTAATCCGATTTCAGAATCCTTGTTTTGAACTACCCATTCTCAAGATTTGATTGAATCCATTTAGGATTACTTTTGAACAACTGGCCCCTGGAGACAATTTATAGTGTCAAATTTTAATTAATCATGACTCCATTGAGACAGTAGGTAGAGATAATCCAATCATGTTTACACACACCTGATGAACCACTTGATAAATGATGGCTATATAAAACAAATGCCAGCTCATGAGATTCACACATTTATTGTAAAAAATACATATAAAAACAGCTTCTGGGACATACAAAAGATTGGGTTTAGAAACAGCACATTGGACAGACAAAGACAAGCATGTTTTTTAAAACTGGATTACATATTTACAGTTTAATAAATAAAACGTCTGTCCAGCGTGGAGGCACTGTCCACATCTCCGTGGAACTCTTCCATGTATTGACACGAGCAGTCCTTGGTCTCAGGAGCTGGGTCGTAACCATGGCAAAGAGGTGTTGCACCATACCATAATGCCGGCCTCCAGGCCGTCCAATGTGTTTTGTGACAGGCCTGAACACCTCGAGGCTCCACGGGGTCAGCAGAGCTTTCCTTTCACCCACTAAACATGCACGTGGCCGCCCTCTGGTGGCAGGACGAGTCATAGCATCTCCAACGAGAATATAAAAGGAGGGAAAGCAGTGGTGGAGAAATGGGCTGGCGGGACAGGTCATGTGACCCCTTCAGACAGTTGAGAGGATGTCATTAAATCAAGAGAGCAACACGGGGTTCCCTCTGTAATGCCGCCAGCAGCCACATGGTGGCGACATGCCCCCAAACACCCCTTTGAGACACATCATCATAATAACTAATTAAAAAAGGTAACATCTTGACCAGCAGACTTATGGGCAATGAACAACAAACACACACGCACCCTGTGGCCAACCTGTGAACACCGACAACCCTGCTAGCTTGCTAGCTAACTGCAGCAACACACCACATTAGCTCACCCTGTGCTAATTAGCTAGCTAGCTGCAACAGCACACCACATTAGCTCACCCTGTGCTAGCTAGCTAGCTAGCTAGCGAGCTGCAGCAGCACACCACGTTAGCAGTTACTGCCTGGAAGCATTTCAGAGAAGCTTTGATGTGATAGATATATATATATACACCCCCACCACATCAAAGCTTCTCTGAAATGCTTCCAGGCAGTAACCGTGGCAACACAAAGCACCTAAACACCGCAGCAGCACCCGGCGCAGACGTGAACAACGTGAGCAGTTCACTCTGCTCCTCCACGCCAAGTGAAGCAGCCACCATGACGTGGAGGAATACTTGTCGTTTTGCTAATAGCAGATAGAATCATGAGGATGAAAGGGGGGGTGGGGGTGGGGGGGTACAAGAGCCCCCCCCCACCCCACCACAGACCACCGCTGGGCTGGAGGTCAGATGGACCAGTCCACTTCGATGAGGGGTCCTCTCAGGGCAGGGGGGAGGGGGGTCAGTGAGGTCTCCTGCAGGGGAAGAGATCAGAACAACATGATTTATGTCTCAGGATTTAATTAAAGGGTGTTTGGGGTTCTGAGGGGGCAGGGCAGGGGGCTGTGAGCTACAATGTGATTGAGCCGTCCCCCTTTACAGGTTATATATCCTGCATGGGACGCCACAGTGTGCAACCCCGCCCCATAGCTCATTAGTTACTCACACAGAACACTGCATGTGTGTGTGTGTGTGTGTGTGTGCGCCCTGTGCACAAGCCCAGGTCAAAGGTGACTCGGACAAACCTGAGTGGGCGTGGTCCCGGGAGCCATCAGTCAATCAAAGGGATGCTCTGGGCAGCAGGGCTTCACCCTGGACCAGGAGTCAATGCAGCTGCAGGAGACAATATCATGAGCCTGGTGGACCAGGAGAGAAGGATCGGGGAGGTAGGGTGGGGAGAATAACGGGGTGGGGGGGTACCTCTTATGGTAGACACAGAGGCAGGCCAGCCGGGCGATGCTCTCCCCTGACAACATGTCCTCCAGGCAGATGGAACACTCTCCACCGTCTTTACCCAGCACGTCAGCTGTGCACACACGCACACACACACGCGCACGCACACACACACACACTCTTCAGCATGGGCTCAGCCGCCTCCATGAGGTCTTACTGGGGGAGGGGGGGCTCTTACTGTTGTAGGGGAGGGGGGGTGATGTCAGGCAGCTCAGCAGGTGCTCCTCTATCCGTCCCCCAGGGAAAGGTCTGGAGCAGAATGGGCAGCGGACATCTGCAGAGAGAGGAGCTCAGCCTCATACACAATACTAGCACCTGTACACACACTGACCCCTACAGAGCACCTGTACACACACTGACCCCCTCCCTACAGAGTACCTGTATACACACACACTGACCCCTACAGAGCACCTGTATACACACACACTGACCCCTACAGAGCACCTGTATACACACAGACTGACCCCTACAGAGCACCTGTATACACTGACTGACCCCCTACAGAGCACCTGTATACACTGACTGACCCCCTACAGAGCACCTGTACACACACTGACCCCCTGACCTGTATAAACTATTGTCAACATCACTGAAGAGAGTGGTCTACATGGCTTTATATGAATCAAACTGACCATGTTCTGCTAAACGTATTTCACCTATATGCTGCATTGTAAACGTAAAGGCACACTACAAATAAATTACAAAACCTAGTGACAGCACCGTTCTTCATCTTGAGGATCGAGAAAGTCTATGCAAGCACATAGGCTACAGGCTGTGAAATGGGATTATTATTATTATTATTATTATTATTATGGGCTCAACTCGTTATAATGCAGGGCCAGACTCGGGCCTAGATGTGAGGCCCACGCATGCCTTGGGGGGGGGGGGTGCGCTGACAACTCGTGTCTGTCCATCAACTCACGTCACTCAGTCTGACGCCATAAATCCAGCCTCACAATAGCGCCTCATATGGAGGTACGAGTCAACGGATTATCCGGTCAGGAATGTAAATTCCCGAATGGACCAATTGTAACGTCAGATACGGGATCACGTTGTTGCGTCACAGCAACAGTTAAACCGAGATGCTGCCTACTGCTATACCGTATAGAGATACTTGTTGACTTCATACTTGTATAGCTCTGCATCATGCAACGAAATAAAGGGAATATATTGTTCATATCTGACGGGGTGTATTGCAAACAACAACAGTGACCAAGGAGATTGCAAAACAAACATGTTTGCATGGTGTGCACACACAAAACACACCAGTAAAACCCCACGCATAACGTAAAGTTTCTAACTTACTGCCGTGGCGGTTGTTGACGCGGTACAGGCCGATCCAGGCCTCTGACACCGGCCTCTGGTGGGTCCCCCGCACCCGGGCAGACCTTGCGCCGACGCTGCGGGAGGAAGAGTGCCGATTCCCGGGCAGCCGCTCAGAGAAGGTGCGCTGCGGCACTCGGCCCGTATCCTCTCCGGGTGGGAGCTGTGCGTCGCCCGCGGCCTCCGAGCCAACGGTGCCGTCCTCCCGCGGCTTGTCCTCGCCGGGGCTGTCCTCGGTCGACGCCGGGCTGACACCGGAGGGCAGGCTGTGCTGGTCGGCGGGGCTTCCGTTGGCGCTCGCCTGCTGCCCCGTGTCAGAGTCGCTGCCTTCCTCCGAGCGGCTCTGGTTGGCCTCCGTGTCCTCGAAGCTGCCGGAGAAGTCCACCATGAGGCTCGTAGGCCTGGCGCAACGGGGCCGCCGGTACGACTCCCGTTTCGGGCCCTCCTTGCCGAAAGCCGGAGGAACCGGCTCTTCCTGGAGGCGACTCGCTCTGGTCCCCATCTCGACCCGCTAGCGGGCGGCTAACGCAGCTAGCCGAGCTGCTTCCACAAACACAACCGCGTCTCTCGTACGAACCTCCGCCTCGGCTCACGGTCTTTATCGCTCGATCTAAAATCCCAGATAACAATATTAATAAAACATACGACGAGGCGAAGCGTTTCGAGCACGTCGTGTCGTCCGTCGGCCCGTGTGCGACATATTTCTGCCCGTCGTCCCGCACTGCTCCGTCTGCTGCAGCGGAAATTGAGCCGCGCCGCTTCCTGCTCTTGTCGCAGCGTCACTTGTCGCTTATAAACATTGCGCTAGTGTGCACATAGTCGTGTAACGTTTCACATGTGATGAATCTACATTGGTTCTGTCATTTGTAACGACCATCGCCGTGTGCTTCATTTCAGTCACATTACGCAACAGCAGCTCTTCCGGTATGGTCGTGCGCAACATCCATCACTGGCCAGTCATGCAAACTAGTCCGGAGCGGACCGTCTGGCTGTAGTGTGCGGAAAACTCAACCTTGCAACATATTCACGATAAAAAACCCGATTTTTGTTGTGGAGGGCAACTGTAAGGTAAGCTGGTGTTTTACTTGTCTTTCACGAAACGTGTTAGTAAGGTAAAGAGTGCGTTAGAATGGGGTAACCACGCCTCGTTCCTTCAGGAGCAAAGTTCTGCCTGCTTTACTAGGCTCGATGTGGGACAGCTGACACGCAGTGATAATACGCCAAACACAACACTATGCAGTACGACAGATAAACATGCAATATAACATCCTACTTTAATATAACATCCTCAACTCAGGTGAAGCCTAACATAAAATATGAAAACATGTCAATCAAACAGGTTAATGATGTTAATGTTTAAATGTTGCAATTGATTTGTTGTATTTTTATTGTTAGAACTGAATTTATTGTAACTGACTTCTATTTTGTATTTATGTAATGACAATGTCTTTGTGAACCTGTCAAGCCACTGCCGGGCTGCGCCTATATGTCGTTACCACAGCAACGCGCTGCACGGGGGTGCAACAGTCCAACGCCTGCTAAAGTAAACAGTCAATGAAAAGCAATGTGACAATTTATCTCATAATCCAGCAGATAGGCGTTGTCTGCGGTTCTGCAGTAGAAGCAACCCTTTGGCTCTGTGTGCGTACCTGTGCACGTACAGTGTGCGTACCTGTGCACGTACGGTGTGCGTACGTGTGCGTGCATGGTGCGTGAATAGGTCATGTATGTATGGTGACCTATATAGAGCCTTGGTGACATGCAGCTGTAATGTGTGCGTGCTTCCAGATGAGGGCGCCGTGTCTCCAGCCGCGGGAGGCAGTGGGAGAAGGAGGACCCCTGGAGAACAAGCTGCTGGCGACCTCCTCCACCCTGCTGTGCTCCTCCCGGGCATGCCCCCCCGCCCCCTGCCCCTCCCTGCAGCCCTCCAGCCTCTCCTGCACCTCCTCCACCCTCCTCTCCTCCTCCACCCCCTCCATCCTCCTCTCCTCCTCCACCTCCACCTCCTCCACCCTCCTCTCCTCCACCGTCCTCTCCACCTCCTCCACCCTGCTCAGTACGGAGAACAGGCTCCTCTCCTGCTCCTCGGCCCTGTTCCCCACATCCATGGACCCTGCCGTCAGCCCCTCCCCTCCACCCCTCCCCCCTGCCCCCGGCGGGGGGCGGAGGAGTGCAGAGGGGGAGGGAGGAGGAGGGGCTGTGGAGGAGAGCTGCAGGGCGCCCGGCCCGGCGCCGTCTGCTCCTCCTCTCCCTCATCAGGAGGAGCAGGAGGAGCTGAGCCTCCCTGAGCTGCAGCTGAGTGTGGCCGAGGAGGAGCTGCAGCCAGCAGATCGCCAGCACGACTTCTCTGAGGTAGAGAGAGGAGAGCGTCACCTGGAGGAGCTGAAAGATGCAAAGGTGAGGCAACCTCCTGTGTGTTTACACAGCTGTTTACTTTGTTTACACTGCTGTTTTAGTGATGTTAGCCTGCTAGCTCTGTATGAGAGTAAATATGTTAGCCTGCTAGCTTTATATGGGGGTAGAGAGGTTAGCATGCTAGCTCTGTATGGGGGTAGAGAGGTTAGCATGCTAGCTCTGTATGGGGGTAGAGATGTTAGCCTGCTAGCTCTGTATGGCTGTAGATATGTTAGCCTGCTAGCTCTGTATGGGGTAGATAGGTTAGCCTGCTAGCTCTGTTTGGGGTAGATAGGTTAGCATGCTAGCTCTGTATGGGGGTAGAGAGGTTAGCATGCTAGCTCTGTATGGGGGTAGAGAGGTTAGCCTGCTAGCTCTGTATGGAGGTAGAGAGGTTAGCCTGCTAGCTCTGTATAGGGTAGAGATGTTAGCATGCTAGCTCTGTATGGGGGTAGATAGGTTAGCCTGCTAGCTCTGTATGGGGGTAGATATGTTAGCATGCTAGCTCTGTATGGGGGTAGAGAGGTTAGCCTGCTAGCTCTGTATGGGGTAGAGATGTTAGCATGCTAGCTCTGTATGGGGTAGATATGTTAGCATGCTAGCTTTTTATGGGGGTAGATGTGTTAGCATGCTAGCTCTATATTAGGGAGGGGTGTGTGCTCTATTTCAAAGAAGGGAAATTCTAGTAAAAAATAAATTTAAATATTGTGTTTATATTTGTATATAGTATGTACATCAATAAAGGTTGCTAAGTGACAGTTGCTAGTTGACGTCTGTGGTGAGTCTGGCCCATCGGTAGAGGTTGCTAGGTGAGGGTTGCTAGGTGATGGTTGCTCCCTGTGGCCCAGTACCTGCTGCTGAATGCGGTGTGCTGCTCGCTGGTCAACAAGAGCGTGGTCCCGGGCCAGGACCTGTGGGACCAGGAGGGCTCCGTCTGGACCCAGCTCACCAGGCTGGCCCAGGACATCGGCCCCACGGACCCCCAGTTCCTGCTCAAGGTGGGGAAGGGGGGGGGGGTCTTTCTGTCTGTGTGTCTGTCTTTGTGTGTGTCTGTGTGTCTGTCTTTGTGTGTGTGTGTGTGTGTGTGTGTGTGTGGATAGGGGGGTGCAACTGCCCATGTGTTGTGGAAGTCTTTGTGGGTGCATGTCCATGCCTACATCACCTAGGTCAGGTGACCGTCTCTAGTCTCAGCCTCTTCATCAGCACTACGTCACATAAGAGACCGTCTCTAGTCTCAGTCTCTTCATCAG
>JAODTR010006895.1:0-10544 GCA_025399935.1 Amblyopsis rosae | reverse complement strand
GCGGGACTAAGGGCGGGATTAGGGGCGGGGCACCTGTCACTTTTGAGTTTGATGGTTGCTACCTAGTGTATCTCTCTTACGTATAATAGCATCGATTACCATACTTGGATTGAATTTTTTGTTTTTGTTGAGGACCATACGTTTATTGTGTATATTTTGTTTAGCATTAACATTAAAATTATCATTGATTCTGTGCTCTCTCCAAGAATAAGTCCACAATAATAGATGAGAGAATGCCATGTTTTGCCGTCACTGGGTTGTCCTGCCAGTAAAATTCTACAATTAAAATGTCTTGTCATGCAAGTAAGCAGGCACCTTTTAGTGGATATAACATGCCACTTATTTCAGTCACTGTTTATGTCTGTAGTGTATTGAGGCTTACAATAAGCATTGTCATATACATTTTGATGACGTTATTGCCCACTGTGCTAGCTAGAAATCAATTTATTCATGATTGGTTACGTTTTTGACTAAAACATACTAGTACAGAAAGCAAACACAATATGCTAAGAGAATATACAACAGCAGCATGAAAACACAATCCCACAAAGCAAAATATAAAAAACATGACCTGAAACATCCTATCGAATTTAAAATAATCTCCGGAAATATAGACTATGTAGGCTATATAACAAATCTCTAGAAAATAAAAGTCTCACTTAACATTGATTAGACTACATGTATCACAGAACATAGATGACAGTAAATAATCAAATATTAAACTTAAATATAGCTTCATAATAATTTACAATAGTTTCTAATAGACACTAGCCCACTCCCCCAAACTATTCTAGGATAGCCTACATAGAAATACAATTTCTTGCTGTAGCCTACCTCCTCTGAGAAAAACAATGTAATATGTAGTCTGTGATTGTAAGAAAGTCACTATTCCTATATTACAGCTCATTATTATAGGCTACAGGCATGATACACTAACCTACTAAAAGTTTACTTATGTTTAATGAGTAGACTATCATTGAAAATGCATAATGTCGAGCCCTGCTTGAATTAGTCTCATTTGGACTCGGACTTGACTTGGACTCGACTGTCCTTGTCTTGGACTTGTCAAAGGTTGTCTTGACTACATCCCTGGGACACATTGCTGATGGATGCGGGCTAGACCAGCAGTAAACTCGTAGTTCGGCAATAATGTAATAATTATTAATGTGATAATATTTATGTAGACCCTTTCTGTTCAATGTATGCTTTTAAGCGCTGTAATAATAGCGTACTGTAACGCAGTGTATTGGTGGTGTAGGCAGCAAACGTTTTTCAACTCCCTTCTTCATTTTAGAAATACTCTACCAGTACATCCCACTTTCAATAAGAGAGACGAGTAATTATCTTCTCAGGAAAAAGCCTGAACTGCACAAAAATCAATGGCTGTACTTGGTCGAGTCCAACTAGAATATTTGGCGAGTCCAATGGCCGAGTCCGAGACAAGTCCGAGTCCAAATACCAACGAGTCCATGAGAAGACATAGAAACAGAGACATAGAAAAATAACCTAGAGTCTGGACTTGGGTACGACAGCCCTGATGTGTCCATCTCAGTAATCGTGAAGGAGATAGACTGTTGAGGGGTCACATGATATGACTGAATGTGGACATGTCAACAGCATTGAGCGCAAATGTGTCTGTGTGTGTGTGTGTGTTCGAGTCACGATGAAGACAGGTGATTTTTCTGTGAGGCAGAGACGCTTGAGAAATGGCTAATCAAATAAATGCTGTTGTTGCACTGTTGGCCTGGAAGAGGTATATATCACACAGGCAGTTCATTACCTGGAGTGCTTGGTTCCATAGTGGAAACTCTCAGACTCGTGAACGTATCGATTGCTCCCTGCCTGTAGTGAGAGGACCCAGCTCATCCGTAGCCACAGGCTGTAGTTTAGTGTATTGAAAACCTATAGATAGCTTCAAGCTTGCTGTTTGTGATGTGTGTCCTGTTTTCATTATGATACTCCTAATGTCAATATCCTGATTCTGAAGCACATGACCTTAATGTAGACGTGTAACAATAGACATGTTGTATTAATGGAAATTACAGTAACAGTAAAATTACTTTAAAATTAAAGAAAATAAATCACTGTAAACAAAACCAATAGCATTTATTCATTCTTCTAATGTTTACATATTGCCTATAAAATAGGAGCTTGAATGGATAAGGGGACATGAGTTTAGCCAGATCTGCTCATGCATTCTATTTTGCTACATCGGTAGATGTTTGCGATGAATGAGAAATACATGCATTGATGCAGTCAAATATTTCACGGTGCAATAAAAAGAAACAGTTCAAAATAAAGAGCCTTAAACCAGTGGTGGGTGGTGACCCGATTTCCAGAATTGTAAATATCTTTTTAGTTATGTTTTCATGATCTTGTTTGTTTAGCTTTATTAAATATTGTATAGGATTTGTGGAACCATTGTAGAATGGCTGTATGTGAAAAGGGCTTTGTGTACCTCAATGTACTTCATTTTTTTCACCTCAGGAAAATACATAAAACATCACCTGTCTAGAAGCACAGCCCCACAAATCATGCGGTGACAATTTACCTATCCTAAGCCCCGCCCCTTTTTGCTTGTCCTCCAGCAACCTTCCGTCAACTGTCTGTTTTGCTGTAATTGCTTTCTATGTTGTTTTGTCCTACCTAGTTACAAGTGAAAGGGGCAGGGTTTGGGAAAGGTCAATTGTCTGACCCCCTGATTTCTCCCTCCATCAGAAGGCTGATTTAGAGGCAGGCTCTCTTAATGTGCATGGTGAAGGAGCTTCCATGCATGTCTCGGCCATCAAAGACTTATATAGTCTCCAGAGATGACTCCAGCTGCGCTGGGCATACTTATAGGAATCATACAGTAGATTTACAAACTGCACTGAGAGGTTTTGAAGCCAAAAAGCAGGATGACAGAAGGCCTTTATACAGTTTATATGCTATACATACACAATGAATAGTTCCTGGCCAGTGAATAGACTCAATGAAATAAACTGATTATTGGAAAGAAAGTAGTTGGCTGTGTCGTTTGGTGTAAGAACACATAACAATCTGCCAGCTACATGAAGCCAATACAAACTTAATTTGAATAGTTCCACCTGAAATAATCAAAGACATTCAGAATCAGAACATTATCATTAAGTGAAATGACAAAATGTTTTTAAGAAAAATTTTTGAATTTAGAAACAAGGTTTTATTATTTCAATATTTTACGATCTCAATAGTGTCCTTTTCATAAAATGGAACTCCACTGTCTGTAAATGTAATGTTTCCAATGATCTCATTGGTTAAAGGCAGGGTTAGTCATTATTGCTAACTTCAAGCTCAAATCAAAACAGTATCCTCTGTGACGCCGACCCACACATAGACATGCATTGTGAAGCAAAGCGTAGTGTTTTCCACTTTGTTCCTATTTACGGAGCCAGGGATGTGTAGAAGTATCAGATTCGTTTTTTTAAACATGCACAGAGAACATTAAGGTATGAAAATGCAAGGAGATATTTGGTGAATATGACAAAAAATATATTAGCATACATTTATCTTGCAATACCGGTAGCTGACATTACCTTTAACTGGCTGTACTGGCATGTCCTCTTATCTTCACTGTACATAAAAGGAATTGGTTAAAATAAAATAATATATTGTCATCATCAAACTGAATGGCCATGTTGTTCCCATTATATTACTGTATGTATTATATGTTCGAATTGTAATGGTTTAACAGATACAACCCTTGGTTTCATTGACCAATCTATTGTATATACAGTGAATATTTAATGATATGATGATCTGTATTTTAGGACATGTTACCTGATTGCATAAAATGTAAATTGATCATTTGTTATTTAAATCATATGTTCAAGAGCTAACATAGTGTGTGTGTGTGTGTGTGTGTGTGTGTGCGTGCGTGCGTGCGTGCGTGCGTGCGTGCGTGTGTGTGGAGGTGTAGCCTATATGTGTGTAATTAAAAGAAAGGAATGCCTGCCCTCCTGTGTTGATAGGCTTGTAAAATGGATTTCATTTGTCATCGGCCACTTCTTTAACACGTGCACTATTTCCTGACATGCTTACCCACAATCCTGATGGACTGGAATCAGTTCTTTCTGCCCCAGATGAGATCTTAATGTGCTTAGAAAGGTGTGTCTGAGCTTGATCAAAGCCAGGTTATGCATACTGTGTCTACAGTCACATCACGTCTCTTGTGCTCATTTGGTCAGATGCAAGAGTTACTTGGAACCACTCAACAAGAGAGCAAGACAGACAGATGGATGTTGATGAGCAGATGCTAGGACGAAGGAAAGAAAGAAAGAAAGAAAGAAAGAAAGAAAGAACGAACAAACTAGGCAGTCTTTGGAGAATACATCTGGTATAACCTCTGCACTGTGAGGTCAAACCATCTGCTGTGATTTAAAGAGGAATGACAAGTGAGCCATAAAGCCAAAATATTTAAAACCTATAGGCCTACCGCGCAATGGCCTCAGACATAGTCAAGTGAAGACTGTATATTTAATATAGCTAAGCCTATATACATAACTAATACATCTGTTGTTGTCTTCCTTGCTTTTGTTTTCCATCTAGTTGAAACAATGTTGGTTAAACAAACGCCACATGTGCGAAACATTCGCAGGCAAACACAATGGATGCTAAAATACAATGTAACAAGTGTAAGAGTGTAAAAGGCTTATTCACTTAGCATGCTTTGTGGAACACCCCCAGGCTGACAAGCCACAGTATGCTCAGTCAACAGAATTATTGCTTAGTCTATTAAACAGGAAGCACTGAAGACAGTCGTCCCGGCTGGCCATAACAAATATGGAGAAGGAGTGACTGGAATGAACCGTAGAAACTAACCCTTCTCTTGGGGCTCATAGTAGAATTAGACCTTGGCAGATTGAATCAATGACTATCAATGCTAGACATGAAAATTACTTGCCTGAGCCTGGCCACGAGCTTGAGACAGTAAATACTCTAAGACAGTCCCAGAGGAACATTAGCCTATATCTGAAGAGCCACAATACTGAAGACATTGGTAGATTAGTTATACCATTCAGGAAAATATCATTAGTCTTTTTATGAATAAATAATAATAATTTAACAATACGTATACTGTATAGTTCTTATAGTTTGTTTTAATATAATCTTCTTAATCATTTGGTTGTTGCGTATGTCCAAATTTACTATGACAGAATAACTAACAAACACATTGAAATGTTTCAGATTAGAAGTGTTTCACATGGACGTCCATCAAGAGATCCATTCTGTATACAGGGCTCATGCTCCAATAAAATACACTACTGAAGTAAAATAAAACAGACATCCTGGAGATGGATTGATGTTTGCATGCACAATTATTCGCTATCCTTTGCCATTGTGTTCTGGTTATCTTGGAGTAATGAGATCTGTACTTTTTGCCGGTGTTATGCCTCTCTGATTCAATTCAGTCTTCATGTTACCAATCAAACCAATTCCCTAGGGAAATGAGATGAGGAGACTGGTACCCCTGTTGCCCGTGGTAACCACAGAGGCCCTCATCATATCAGAGAAACCTTCCCAGAAGTCAAGGGGAACAAGTGGAGGGGTGAATGATTGATGTGTGTCTGACTGGACTAATGGTGCAGGACAGAGATAATCAACTAGCCAAGAGCAGTGTGGCTGCTAGGTATACCACAATAAGTAAAGCAGATTGAATTTGGAGATGCATATTCAACACGGAAATCCAGCCATCCATCAATTAGCTGTAAGCAAATACGTCTATAGGATGATAGTTTGTAAACAAAGAAGCATTTTTTTTTTTACAGAATTCTCTGTAAAATAAAGTAATAGCTTGTGTCGATCATCTGTATGTAATTGGCAGCAAAAATAAATTCGGTGCTCATGGGTATTTGGCAGCTTTATACATATTGTTGGTGAATTCTTTGTTTGTCAAATTGGTTGAATGGACTCGTCAAAAGTAGCTATGGTAAATGTCTGAATTGACACAAAATATGGACAACATAATGTTAAAATGATAACAATCAGTGGAATTCGGTCTTCATGCAATTATTTGAAGTAGATGGAAATAAATAAACATGTTGTGCTTCAATTGTTATATTCAACAGTTCAACAGTTCAACAGTTGTTTTTATTGCGTCATCTAGCACTACCACTATTATGAAACAATCGCTTGTCTTGACTTCAACGTCATCAAACACCAACCCACATGGTCCGCCATCCTGGTAGCTGTGCAAAGCAAACAGGGTTTCCAGGCTATAATCTCAGCGGAAGTTGATCTGAGAGCAATAGTCGGGCGGAGCTAGGCTATATACAGTTTTTTAATGCACATCACAATTCAGTCACTTAGTCGATGCATTTTGGTGGGTTTAGGCTCAGTGGAGATGGAGTTGTGATGGTCTATTTTGGCTTAATGCCCCATTATATTTACTTGTCTCTATCTGTAATGCCTAATGTCAAAGTCTAAATAAAAGATACAATAAAGATTATTCTTAAATTTGGTTGACTAGTTCTGCTCTGAGCCAATGAACACCGTGTGGGTTTAACTATCACAGCCCAGTTGTAACTCTCCTTGTACTTGTATTTTAGCATCCATTGTGTTTTTTTGCCTGTGCTTTGACTTTCCAGGGCCCTATGCCCACGGCCATGCAGAGTATGATTTAGATCATATTTGTCCTCTTGGCTAATTGATTTAGATTGGGTCTCCTTCCCTGTTGTTGTTCTGTCAGAGCCCTCTTCATGGCCCCTACAGTGTTTGCATTAGAACTGATAGCTTGGCAATGGTGCACTCATTTACAAGAGCCCTTACCAGCACTTACCTTGCCAAAACAGCACTGTCCCCAAGAGAAAATGGACTTTGGTTAGAATGTGATTAGGCAGCAGCTTACTTGGTTAGACCACATGAGCAGGAGCAACAGATCCCACTGAGCAATGATGATCTACAGATAACCCTTATCCAATTACATTGGCAGAGTGCAGTCAATTTATGTATTACACCAGAAGCCTTGTAAAGAATCTGTATATTCCTAAAATGTTACCAATCAGTAAAGCATTTTTTTTGTGGAATTGCATACATTCACTATAGTCACATCATAACATTTTGCAAGTTTTACATTTAATTTTAAAGGCTAATATGTCACTGTTGACAACAGTGAACTATAGTCTGTGCCAGCAAGCATCACAATTCAAAAACAAAACAAAAAGTACATAGAGTAAGATAGTAAATGAACGGCATTTATAATGCTTTTTGACCTTCCAGACACTCAAATCAAAACAAAAATATGGCTTAATATAATTGATAATGAGTGCTAATCATCATGCTAAAAAACATAATTAACATTGACAACTATTGTAAACAGTAAATTGTGGTTCAGGCATGAAAAAAACAAATTTTAGGAGTGTTTGATTTTGAATGTGGGTGCTGCTAAGAGCTGATGCGTTTTAAATGTATTACTGAAGTGTGTGTGTGTGTGTGTGTGTGTGTGTGTGTGTGTGTGTGTGTGTGCATGTGTGTACTAGATCTAGTTCAAATGTTTATTGAACAAAGTTTTATTCCTCTCCACTGTATTGTCAGAGTAAGATAGATACATAATGATATGCATATATTTCTTTTGTGTCCACATAGGTGTTTTGGGTTCAGGCTGCTTGTTTGACAACTGACAGCTGATAACTTTATTCCACTTGTACAAGAAAATGGGTTAACTCAAAACACATGCCAGTGGTATTAAAATGTGTGTAAATACAATGTTGTTGTGTGGCAAATACTGATAAAACTAAAAGCCCCAAGTGGAAAAAGACATGAGGATTTCATTTTCATGCACATAATGGGAAACATCATGGTTTCATCAACCTTCATCAAGGAGTGCTAAAATTGACACTGCCAGACACGTCACCTCATCGCTGAACAGTGAATGGCAATTGTGGAGTGAAAGGATGTCTGTACATCCAAACACATCTGGGTCACATTATACTGAAGCCTCATTACAATTCATATCACCAAACACATATTGGACCTTGCACAGACAGTGGGGCAAAAGTGTAATGGGACCAATGTACTTCATTTAATTTCTTGTCCTCAAGGACAACTCTCTCATTAAGCCAGGGCCAATAGACCATCATTCTTTGCAGCGCCTTCACATTTAAGCATGCAGGCTGTTAGGCTCGTCTCAATCAGTGGCCGGCTTTATACATTTAGGACTGCGTTGACGTACAGTGCAGTCAAAATGAGGCTCGGGTCATCTCCTGACCAGTGCTGAGCAGAATCATTTGTTATCAATGAACTGAATGTGTCCATCACTGAGGAGAATGCTCAGTTAGCGGGCAGTGATGGTCTGCTTGCTTAACTTTGCACCCAAGGTATTCGCACTCCTCTGCATTTCGAAAATTGGATCTTGTGCCTTGCTGTTTGTTGGGAACAGTGCTGTCCCCTATGACAAACTGCACTATGCATGAGGTGACTCAGCAGGGGAAAACATTAAAATGAATGCTGAAAACCGAGGAGGAAATAACCAACCATCTTTACACCCACACCATCAAACTATAAAATATGAGGAATCTCTGCAATAAATAATAGCAGCACAGTTCTTGTAGACCTAGTGTAAACTGTATGATTAACATTGATATATGTTGTGGTTAATACTGCTGATGAAGGATCAGGAATAGTAATACCGCTAGGTTTTTACAATTGCTTTAAGTACTCTAAAAAGGGTTGCACAATACTTCTAGTGTCTGACCAAGAATTACATATAGGTGGTTAATTGAGGAAGGTTTTGACATGCTTGTCTAGTTGTTCACTTGTAGTAGACTCAAGCTGAACGAGAGTGATGAAATCCTGCCACAGGCTATTCTCACTCTGACTCGGGCCCTTTGTCATAAAGAAATATTAAAAGCTGTAAATGCTGCAGCATGATTTGCTCATCCTGTCCTGAGTGGAATGAGAAGACAAGCCTGGGTTTTAATTAACATCTCCACCAGTGCAGATATAGGACAGAGTGGAAGGATGAATCACATAGGACAACAGCAAGCTATCGCTATAGTGTGTATACATGATGCATGCTATGACAAATCATGTGTCAGTTGCTCATTCATAAAACAAGGCTGAAAAGACAAACACAATTAAAGCCAAGACATCTGATTTAACTTTTTTCCCCGCCTTAGACAATATTAACCAATTCATACTTGGCAGGGATAGATTTGTATTATGTAATAATAGCTTACAGTAACCTCTTATGAGTCTTCTCGCCTTCATGTCCATCTCTGTTATTTGGGTGAGGGATCATAAAATACATTATTTGCTAATTTGCTTTTTGTGGTCTTGGACATATGGTGCAGTGTCTGAGATGATTCAGGGCATGCAAAAACATCTCTGCTTAGGGTTGTGACCTGATGGTCTGTGAGTATCACTTACCAGTCAATGTGTACAGGCTTACTCCGTGGATGTGTTGTTAGTGGCACCCAAAAGGGCATGTTGTTTTGCTGTTACCATATTATGTGGTGCAATAGCAGCTATCTTTGTAACAGGAGAAACAAGCAGATGGCGTATGAACATGGCTTCCTTAATCAGCAATTAATGGAGCGTACTAATTACACACTATGAAGGAGTGGATGTTATTGATCCTACCAGTGAAAGGGTATCCTGATGACTGCAGCTCAGTCTAAACATGTTATCATTTCACTTGGTAGATAAATGATGTTGATATGTGCACGAATTTTGGGAACGAAAGTAAATTAAAGAGAATGACATACAGTGTGTGGATAATTATTCTCACGTAATGGAACATTACACTTATGGTCATAGGGTTATCGACTGCATTATGTGTAACAAAAGTCATATACAGGGAGAATTGGAGTGAGTGAACAGATTAGTAAAATAGTTTTCTCAGTTGTGTGTCCACTGAGAACCATTCATGATCTGTGATTTATATGTATTTTCATCCATTCTGAAAACAGAAACAGAAACAAAAAAGACATAATGAAACTGCAATATTATAATTTAACAAAAGAATGTGTATTTCTCTAACCAATGTGTCCTACTCATAGTGAATTACTATGCTACAGTCCAGAAATAGCCTGATCTAACCCATGACTTATCACACAAATGCACACATTATACATTAGAATGTTGCTTCCCCTCAAATTTGAATTAATATATTATCATCAAAGGGTGAAAAAAAAAATAACACAAAAATGAATTACAATGTGTACTGGACTGGAACCATGGCCTTTGTAGAGCAGCTGATACAATGGCCAAGTCTGTGACCCGATGCCAGCTTCAGTGAGTCCTTGTACAATTTAAGGGAATTGATTGCGCTGACTTGCCCTATACAACACAATAATTTGCTAAATTGTCAATCTGTTGACTTGCTATTGTAGACCATATGTGGTTCACTGGAATAGATTTAGTACAGATACATTTTGTGGTGCCTCTGGACAACTTTGGGTTAAAGCTAAAGGGCACAGGTGGGAATAGGCCAAACCTCTGACTCACACACTCGCCAGAAAGATGTGTCGGCATCGATTAATAGTCTCTGGCCCCTTACCTGTGATAGGCAGTAATGAGAAATACAG
>JAODTR010006894.1:0-31389 GCA_025399935.1 Amblyopsis rosae | reverse complement strand
GATTGTGTAGTTGTCTCCCTCAGCCAGTCTAAACCACAGTCAACGGACGCATCTCTCCACAAAATAAATATCTCCTTCATCGACTACATTTTTTTATATGATACTGCCGAGCGACGCAATATTGCAATAAAGATAGAAGAAGAGTCAATATATTATGCACCCCTATGCACCCCTAGCAATAACTCTGATCTACCCATTGTTCAACCTCTGAAATGGAAGGGAATTAATGAGGGCCCTCATGTTATGTGGTGTATACCTGACTAGTCTATGTTTGTTCCATGCTAAAAGTGTACCATACATACCTGCAGGCTAGGGCCATCCCCTGGTGCGTTCTCCCCAGACTGAAAGCGCTCTACCAGCTGCAGTACAGCCTCCATCCTTTGGATGGCGTCTTGCTCAGCCTCCAGGCGGGTCTGCAGGGCGGAGGACTCATGGCTCAGGGTCACAACTACATCTTTCTCGTGCTGCAGACGCCTGGCAGACTATGGGACAGACAGAGAATCATATTTACAATGACCAACAGCTAAAACAGACACATGGCTGCTTGCGTGACCTATTATAGCACCAAATGCAATTGGTTTTGCCCCGGTACCTGCAATATGTCCTGTTCTGTCAGGTCTATTAATAGCTGCAGGTTGTGTTCCAGCTCAGGGAGAGCAAAGCCAGGTGGCTTCTGATCCCGAGTGGACATGCTGGGCGGTGCTTCATCAGGAACACTGTGCTTGTTGGTCATCTGACTGTAGCTATAATACACTCGCTGCTCTTTCCCAGTCATATCGATCACCTGGAAGTGGAAGAGCAGCCCAGGAGGTCAGCAATCAAAAACAGAGCGTCACGCATGCGTTCCAGTAACATCACACATTTACGTAAGCGCTGCTTAACAGATAAGCGCCATTACAGGAAGTCTAGGCTATATCAAATAAGCCAAAGGTCAGTGCATCTAACTTTCTATGACTTAACACATCTGGTAGACTCCATCTAGCAGAGCTCACCTTGACTTGAGCCAACTCCCCTGCAGATGTGTGTGTGGTCCGCCCAGCCAGCTTGCCTTTAGCCTTAAGCTCTTCTACAGTCCTGTAGGAATACTTGGGCTTCTTCTTCCCTCCAGCACCGGCAGGGTCCCTACGCCACTGGCCGAGCTCCTTTTGGAACTCCTACACGGCCAGAAAGTGAACGTTCAACACATTGCAGCCTGTATCTACGGTCTAGCCAGGAATATTCAGCATGGTTGGATCTGGCGGTGGAAAAGACAGACGGTAATATATTTGTTGAACTCTCTACCTTCTCTTCTTCTTCTTCTGAGTCGACAACAGGGAAGTCTTGAAGACTCTGCTGGGTTCGCTCGTTGCCATACGCACCCACCGCTCCCTTGCCTTTACGAACCTTTGCTTCGATGGGTTTTATAATACCTGCAGCAGTGACAGTACAGAATCAACATTTGATCCTAGGGCATCTATCAAACATGTAAAACACACTTCTCAGTTCAGATTCACTGACCTTGAGCATTCTTGCCCAGGCCTTTGCCTGGCTGATAGCCCATCTTCTGTAGCAGCTTCTGTCCAATACCACGCGTGTGTTTCTCCCAGGTACCTATGTCTTGACCTGCCCGTATTCCAGCTGCAAACCTTTGACTTTGAGGCTGGTGTACGCGGAAATTCCCACCCTAGAAAGAGACAAATAAGAGCCGTTGTCAACTGACGGTTACTTACAAGTTAATTAACAACATGCACAATACTTCATGAAGCCAGCAAGGCTTACATATAGCATGCTAAAACTCATAACAACAAACTACCGTCTGCAGTGTCTTCGGTGCAGTCCCACGAGGGGGGGGAGCTGCTGCAGGAGTGTCATCATCATCTGAATTATCTGAGTCTCCATCTTTTTGCTGCGTCTTCTCTTCAGCTGCTGACTTACGCAGGCCTCCACTCACAAAGTTCACTGGAGCTGTGTAGTCCTTAGACCTGCAAACACACAGAAACGTAGGTTAGGACTGGTAAAACAAACATGTAATGTTTATACATTTGAAACTGTAGCCATTTGTTGTCATACGACTCAATGGGCACAACAGGACGTGACGAGTATCTTACCTCTTACCACCGAAGCTGGGCCTGACATCATCATCGGAGTCTCTGTCTGCCCAGATGCCATAGGTAGCTTGCTCTTTGGTCTGCCTGTGTCTGCGACGATCTGGATTAAACTCATTAGCCAGGTCCCAATCTGTTATCTCAAAGCTCTCCACCTCCACACCATCCTCCTCTTCCTCCCTTCGGCCATACAAGTGGGACATGGACATCGCTGGATATCCTGAATTAAAAAGATGACATTACACCAAAACACCAAACGAAAAAAAAAACGTTGTTAGCATTATTCTATAGACAATGTGAACATGACAGACCATGTGAATCCGATATATATTAGTTTTGTAGTATGGCACGCATGGCCACTTTGTAAATGTACCGTATCTGTTAAGGCAAGCTACCGCCGTACGGTACGGTACCGTACATTTCTATAATGTAAATTATTTGTATTATTAGCTATCAGTAATCGTCGCAGGTAAAGAAACAAGGTTCTCCATAACTTACTTGAACGAGTGCCGTCTTGTTCACGACATAAAATGTAAATCTTCTTTTATTATTTTAGCATAGTAAAGGAAAACTAATGGAAGTTAGCTAGCATCGTAATAAACACGGAGGAAAGAAGTACTTCCTGTTGTCATTGTGACGGCAGGAAGTTCAAATGGTGCTACCAGGGCACTCGGAGGTGGATCTGGTCCCTGCCATAGTTATATATGGGTTCTTTCTAAATGTGTAATTTCATAACCAGCCTCCATCTTATCATATTTAACTGTTTATTAGGAACTTCGCATTTTAATAAAAATGTCTGACGCCGGAGAGCAGTGGCAGGTAGCTCGACGACGTAAAGCGACCCCTCGGAGAGAAAAACAACTGCAGGCAACTCCAGCCTGCCAAGATGAACTGAACGTCACGAAAACTATTTATCGGATCAGAGAAATTATGTGAGAGATACCCCTAAAATAGTAATAGTTTGATCTGAAATTAGAATGTCCTGTGCTTTTCCTTATAACGGCAAATGTATTAACAAGTATCTTCCAACAGGGCTGAATTAAAAATTCAGGAGTTTTTGCAAGAGTGGAAAGGTGAGTTAAACAAATTAAATACATAAAAAAACATGCAGTAATTTTCACGTATCGCTGTTTTTCAGAAAGCAAAACATTTTATTTGTTTAATACAGACTTACATAACACAATTATTTCCAGAGCAGCTGTTGGTGGCAATGTCAAAACATTCAGCAAATGGCAAAGGAGATGAAATGCCTATAAAACTGCTAGAGACAAACGGAGACAACAAATGCTCACCAGAGCTTGAGTGTGTGTGTTATGGCCTGGGCTCCTTCTCCTCCTGTGTCTCAGCTCGCTATCAGTTGGCAATGTTGCTTTTGCTGCTTGACACTCTACAGGTACAAGATTAGAATGTAGATTTTTAAGTATAACGCTCACATGTAGCTGGTAAAACACTGTCATAAGCTTCTATCAATTCCCCTCCTAGATACCCCTGCAAAGGTGTTGTGTATATGACCCTATGTTCTCCACAGGAGAGAAGGAAGTATTGAAAGAGTTGGGTCTTAAGGTACTGATGGAGAATGAGGTTAGTATTGGTTTCTATCCTATTAGTCAGTCATCCAATGAGACTGGTTTAAACATGCAGAATTCTGCTTCCGTCTGTTACTCAGGAAGGGAAACGGTCAGTGAGTCAACCCACTCTCTTCTACCTAATGCATTGTGGGAAAGCCCTATACAACAACCTGCTGTGGAAGAACTGGAAAAGAGAATCTCTGCCTCTATTGGCAATTGTAGGAAACAGCTTCTCTGGCATAAAAGACAGGTGTGTACATTCTGTGTGTGGTGCTGCAGGTGACTTGAAAACACCAGAAACTAGGTGACATTTTCTTTTCTGTACTCCAATCAGGATGATTGACCGAGAGTTCCAGCGAGATTACAGCTATATTACCCAGGCTGTAGCAGTGTGTGAGGAGAGACCCCTGCCCTGTCCATCCCGGCTGATTGATGTCTTCAACGACACAGCTGTTATCACATTCCCTTCTGACGGGCTGATTAAACTCCCACAATCCTCTTGGGATGAGCCTTGTGAACCAAGTTATGAACACTGCACTGCTCTGGAGATCATATTGAGAGAAAAGCTGAGCTGAGCTCCATGGACTACTAGACAATAGATTTAGCTTTTATTGGTGTGGCATTATTTACATGTTAAGAACATTGTCAGGTGCAATACTGAAAATAGACCACATGATGGTGTTATGGAAAATGTTCCACTTTAGTTTGACAGGCCACACTTGCCCACATGAATATTTATGAAAACTATTTTTTAAATCTCAATGGTTTGCAGTGTTACAGCAGTAGTAGGGATATGCAATAGCATGTTATTTGTAAATTGCATTATGTGCTGTATAATCATACATGCAGGTCTATAAGATGTTTGATGGCATAACTAATTTACATTGTGACTGCCTATAATCCAGAAACCATATTACTGTTATTGATAAGAAATACTCAGTTAAGAGAAAAATGTTTATTAAAATTAAAAAAAAGCCTGTGTTAATAACAACCCTTTTCAAAATCAGTTTGTCACTCAAAGATAAGAAAACTATCAAAGCTCATTTTCACCTTTCTTATGCTTTAGTCCATACTCTGGAGCAAATGTGCTCCTAATACATTCTCTGCTGGGTGATGCAATTTCAACATTGCTGTGTTTTGCCTCACGTTTAGTTTTCTTATGTCAGTCCAGTGCATTCCTACTACTGTTCAGCTGATCAGTTTGTGATGCTGCTTTCTGTTCCACTAGTGACTGGTATGGCACTCTGTTCTGTTACATTCACAATGGAGGCTTTTGAGAGGAACACATCCACCAACGCCTCTTTACTCTTAATATGTGACAAATCACCGGTGATCTCAGCACTTCCATTCATACCGTCGCTGGTTTTACCTGCATCAGACTTCTCCATCTCACCATTTCCTACATTGGTCTCTCCATTGACTGTCACTTTGACCTCAGCCTCCATACACTGCCTATCACTGCCCTCACCTACTTCTATGGGTGTCTTCTGTCCACTTCCCGCAGGCTCCGCTACGTGCCCATTAGCAGGCACTGTGGCAGGGCTCTTGGCTGTGGGGAGAGGTTCTACAGCTGTGACTTCTCCGTTATCCACCTTCTCTTCGGATGTCGTTTGTTGACCAGAGCCCTTTCCCTTCTCCCCCGCCATGGTGGCAAGCTTAGCAGATATCTTGTTAGCTTGTTCTGTCGCCGCAGCCAGCTTCTGCTGCCAATGCTTCTGTTTAAACTCCTGCAGCCTGTTGCTACTTGAACAAAGACACAGCAGTCAGACAAACACCATAGGACACAAAACAATGATGCTTTGACATGCTGCATGCATCATGCATGTGCTGGGGTCACCTGTGTGCAGTCTTCTTGATGCCTGTAATGAGAACCAGCTGATCCAGAACAGTCTCATTTCCAGGGGTAAGACACTAAGAACACAGAGACACATGCATAGATTATATCTGCCACAATGTGAGCTATACATGGGCCATATGACCCACACAAGCTTCAATCACAGTATACATAATAAAATAAAAAAACAACAGTAAACACTAATATTTATGGCAATGTTATTTAGACATTTTATCAAATACATCTGTAATACCTTGACAATGATGACACCCACAGATGGCTGTACTGCCTAATGGTGGCCACTTTGCAAGAGTCACCTAACTGACCACTTATTCAATGTAAAATTGTACGAATGACATAGAAAGTCCTTTTAATCATTATAATCTAATCAACACAACTGTATAGTCAGATTGCCCGGTACTACGGTGGGTCTTAATTGACCACCCTTTAAACGACAAAAGAGGCCTTAGTTAAACACAGGCTTACCTCTACCACCTGCTCAGTTTGGTCAGGTGCGGCTTGTCTAAGAGAGCGTTCCACCCGCACTGCCTGCTGGGTAATGGTACGCAGGAAGTCTGAGCTACAGCGTGTCTGAGGGTGATCGTCACCAAACTAAGAGAGAGAGAGGAGAAATGGGTAAACTTGTCCACCCACCCACACACACCCACCCCCCCCCCCCCCCACACACACACACACACACACAGTGAGAGCACAGAGGGGGGTATACTGACCATGCTGGTGAAAGCCGTGAAAGCCTCTTTCTCATGGTTCATGGCAGAACGATAGTCGCCCTGACTACACATCCACTGTGACAACAGGTGCTGACTGGTCAAAGGGAAGGTAGTTGAAATAAGCAGATAGATTGTAAGAAACAGAAGCATGATGGCAGAGGACAGACAAACAGGTTAAAACTCCTCTCAGCAGCAGCACTGCTGACCAATGGGCCTATCGCCAGAATCAAGTTAGCCACGCCCAGGGGCAGTACTGTGTCAGTCAGCTGGCCATAACATCCATAAATCCAACATAGTGTCATTAACAGTAGGAGTAAATCAGAAAACTGCAGGATGTAGCTACCTGATTTGAGTTTCTCATTTAAATCTAGTACTGGTATACAATCAAAAAAATACATATTTATAAATAAAAAGGTTTAGCCTATAGCTGGGTGATAACAGCCACAGCATTTTGCCTGTCTTGAAAAATAGGCATGTACTAGTGTTATGATAGTTAATCCTACTGATAAATAAAAAGTAATTGCGTTTATTTTAGATTGATCATTGTCAGCTCATGAGAAATACAGCTCCAAAGCCTATCCAAATAAAGGTATAGTGAAACAATTAAGTTAGCTAATGGCGATTTGTTTGGAGGGACGGCTGAGGGGAGAACAGTACAGTAGGTTACAGCTATTAGGCTATTTTGTAGTTGTGATAGACAACTTTTACACATTTAAAACTGATGACGTTTAGTAATTATATTATTATTACTACCTTATAACAAATGTGTTTGGCTATCCTGTGATTTTGCTGATATCCAAATCCATAGCATAGCTCAGCCTACCATTTTCCTGCATGGCTTTCCCGACAAAACTGCGGTGCGTAGCAACATTCCGGCCTGCTGATTAGTCAGATTGCTCATCTAACTCTGGCAAAAGGTCCATTTCATTATACATGATCTATTCACCTGAGTGCAGTGCGTAGATCTGTAGGGCCAAAGAAGGAAGAGTTTATCTTCAGTGCGTTCTGCAGGAAGCGTCCTGCATGTTCCCCGGTCCACACCAGCCCCAGGCAGCTCTGAGACAGAGAATATGTGGTAAGCTATGGTGTTACTGTATGCCGTGGGCTAGCTAAATAAGAAGATGCAGTATTTGTTCAATCTTTGTTGACTTACATCTATTGTGGCTGCGTAGGGATGATCTTCTCCGTGAACAGTCAATACTAGCAGGCGAGTTCTGAGCAGACATTTCTGAGCCAGGACGTTCTCCCCTCCAGCATACATGTACACAGCCAGAAGTGTCTATTGAGAAAAGGAACCAAACACACATGCAGGAAGGAAGCGTTAGCTGTAACCAAGCAACACAGCCCATATCCCACATACAGTACCTAATGGCAAAGCACGGCTACACTCACATATTGATGGATGGTGTTGAGATGGTCAAAGCCAAGCACTCTCTCGCTGATCACCACCGCCTTCAGTTGGACACTGCGAGCCTAGAGGAGAAAAGGTCAACAACACAAGCTAGCCCGTACTTGACCCAGAGGTTGTAAAGGCACATTCATGGAGATAGTTTCTAGCTTGTTATTGTGTTTATTGGTCTTTGTTTTAGGTGTCCCAGTTAAAAAGGTCACTTTACCGTTATATGTCAAGTATAACAAAAGGTACGAGAAGTGCCTAATACCTCCGCGGCTTGACCTTGTAGGTAGGTCACTTTGGCTAGCAGGCTGAGACAGTGGCAGGCTGCTGGGTGGAGGTCATCACACACCCTGCTGAACAGGTAGGCTGACTCTTTCAGACGCTCATGGGCTTGGTCCAGCAAACCTATCAAATGCATCATGTCAATACAATTTGATGTCCCGTAAACACATGTAGTTTACAGACACCAAGCATGCAATAGAACACAAAGGCAGTCAGATTCAGCCAGTGTAACCTTTCTGAATGAAGGTCTGTGCAGCATGGAATGCTTTTGAGGCATCAGTGATTGGCATGTGGATGTGCTTGACCACAGGGAAGATGTTGAGGACATCATCTGGACCAATGGGAGATTTACTGTCCAAGAGGTAATCTCTCAGCCTCAACTGTCAAACACATGGACATAATGAGTGTGACGGCAATGTCATATGGAAGTATACAACACAATTTACACTATATTGGCAAAGGTTTTGGGACACCTGTCTTTACATGCATATGAAGGTTAATGACATCCCATTCTTAATCCGTAGGGTTTAATATGGAGTTGGCTGGCCCACCCTTTGTAGCTATAACAGCTTCAACTCTTCTGGGAAGGCTGTCCACAAGGTTTAAGAGTATGTTCATGGGAATTTTTCCACAATTCTAGAAGCGCATTCGTGAGGTCAGGCACAGATTATGGTTCCTCCACACCAACCTCACTCATCCATGTCTTTATGGACCTTGCTTTGTGCACTGGTGGCCAGTCATGTTGGAACATGAAGCAGACAACCTCAAACTGTTTCCACAAAGTTGGGAGCATTAAATTGTCCAAAATGTCTTGGTATGCTGAAGCAGTAACAGTTCCTTTCACTGGAACCAAGGGGCCAAGCCCAACCCCACACCATAATCCCCCTCCCAACTTTACAAAATGCAGTCAGGCAAGTACCGTTCTCCTGGCGACCGCCAAACCCATTCGTCACTCCAGAGAACACTTCTCCACTGCTCTAGTGTCCAGTGGCAGTGTGCTTTCACCACTGCATTCAACGTTTTGCATTGCACTTGGTGATTTAAGGCTGCGGCTGCGAAAACCCATTCCATGAAGCTCTCTATGCACTGTTTTTGAGCTAATCCAAAGGCCAGATGACGTTTGGAGGTCTGTAGCTATTGACTCTTCAGAAAGTTGGCGACTTCTGCTCGCTGTGCGCCTCAGCACGCTGACCCCGCTCTGTGATTTTATGTGACCTACCATTTCGAGTTTCTGTTGTTCCCAATCACTTCCACTTAGTTATAATACCACTAAGTTGACCGTGGAATATTTAGTAGTGAGGAAATGTCATGAATGGACTTATTGCACAGGTGGCAACCTATCACAGTACCACGCTTGAATTCAGTGAGCTCCTGAGAGCAACCCATTCTTTTACAAATGTTTGTAGAAGCAGTCTGCATGCCTCTGTGCTTGATTTTATGCACATGTGGCCATGGAAGTGATTGGAACACCTGAATTAAAGATTAAGAGGGGTGTCCAAATACTTTTGCAAAAATATAGTGTATGCCCGCCCCATATTGCATTGGATAAAACACTAATAATAATAATAATAATAATAATTCAGCAGGACTCCCTGCTTGAGATGTGTTACCTGAACACCAGTCTTCAGGCAGAAGTCTCTCAGCAGAGATAGCCTTTGCAGCCCGTAGGTCTCCACCAGGTGGTTAGCACCAGAGCTGTCGTAGGGGAGACACGGTACAGTACTGTTGTTGTTGAAGACTCACTGGGGCTTTGAGAACACTTCAACTAGAGTAACAGCGTCCTCACCCTAGACAGTCAGTGATGTTGTAGGTCTCTGCTGCGTCCTGGCACACCAGGGTCCACAGCTCCGTGGCTGAGAGAGTGCTCCAAGGCGTGCTTTCAGACGGGCCAGGCGCCTTGCCTCGCCGCCTGGACCTCTTCTTGGTCTCCTCCCCGGCAATAGATTGACTGAAGTGGGGAACCAATAGGCAGCAGAGAAAGTGACTGACAGCTGCTGAAAGGCTGGACACCTCCACGCCCTGAAAACAAAACATGAGCACTGCCTATAATGTTCTGAAATAATTACATTTTGTACTGACTCACTCCACAGATCTGTTATTTTTACTGCAGTCAATATAATGTATGTCGTAAATACTGCACCTGCACAAAATGGTTGAATGTTCTCCTTGCCGAACGAACCACAACTTCACCTATTGCCAATCGCTAATGGAAAGGCAGGAAAGGACAAGAGAGAAAAAACTAAAGTCTTTACCAAACTGTTAATACCATCTTTAAATGTTTACTCTAAATCTGATAAAACCAACACACCATTATATGCCTCACGCGTTCCCTGTGTTTTGATTGGCTGATGGCCCTAACCACATGGCCCAGATACCGGAGGTTGATGCCTCTCTGGTGCAGTGCTTCTTTCAGTGAGGCTCCATCCATGGGCGTTTCATTTGACTGCAGGCAGTACTCCACCTTTTCAAACAAACAGACGTGACATATGGTGGGCTCATTACACATGTAGAATAGAGGTGGAAAACGACAGATGGAAGATATATTTACTTACAAAGGCCGGTATCTGTTCCGTGACAATGAAAGATGCAGCTTCTCTCAACAGCCTTTCCTGCAGCAGGGTGGCCTCACTGTCACATTTAGGAAAGAACACTCCTAAACATATAGAACACATTTACATTTAGGAGAGGACACTGCTAAACATATAGAACACATTTACATTTAGGAAAGGACACTCCTAAACATATAGAACATATTACTTAAATTTAGGAAACAACATAAACATGTTATTTTACTTTTTTTTTTAAAAGGACACTCCTATTTACATTTAGGAACGGACACTACTAAACATACAGAACATGTAATTTCTATTTAGGAAAAGAAAAAGACACTCTTAAACATATAGAACATATTTACAATTAGGAAAATGCACTTATCCTAAACTTTTCAGGGTTCTATGTGCACCTGGAGAGAAGATGTTTGGGTTGAACCGCATCTCAAAGATGATGTCACTAACTGAGCCCACATCCGTACAAGAAGCTCGTACTGCGTTGGCGCCTCGAGAGTCACCTACAAGAGTGTTCCAAACAAAACCATGCCATTAACCACAGAGTGTAAACTGGCAACAATTTCAACCACCGTAATGTCAGTCACTTTGTAATAGGTTGCCCTGAGGTACTCACTACCTGCTGTTGCACATTCTTCAAAGCCTCCAGCCTCCTCCATCCTCTCTCGGACACGCTGGGTGAACTGGGAATGTCTGCAAGACAAAAGTAAAAGAAACAACACTTAACACACATTACCAGCATCGATATGCTAAATTACAAAAGGATAAGCCCCTTTTTAACTAATCCAACTGTATCCCTTAATGTCCCCAAGGGGCAATTTTGTTTACCTCAGCAGTCTGCAGTCAATACAATAAGTGAATACAGGCAAGTGCAAACTAATCGCAAACATTTAATCAAGGGGCCCCATCTCCCCCAAGGAGATATTGGGGCACAGTTAAAATGGGAAAGTAAAGGTAAGTTTAAACATCTGTATTATTTAGGTACAATTCAGCTCTTACTTGTGCTGGACAAAGGCTTGCAGCAGTTCTCGCCTAAGCCTACAGAGGCCATGGGGAAATGTTCTGGGAAGCCCCATGTCTATTTGGTAATTCTCTGGCCAGACTTCCTCTTTATCGCAAGTCATCTGCTCCTCCTCTGACCCACAGCTCTTCTCCTTCTGCTGCTCCTCCTCCTCAGAGTCTTTTATCTGGACATCTGGACAGAAGTTGGCATCAGCTGGGAAGGTCCTGAACAGGTCCAATAGGTACAACCTCCTGTCTGCTCCCAGCAAGCCTTGAGCATCCACTGAGGTGAACAGTGGAACCTGGTGGCCATTAGGTGACACAACAGCATGTCTCTGAAGGCCTATAGCCTTAGCAGACTGGGCCAGGAGTTGCAGAAGCTGTCTGCGATGAGGGGACTCCTGGGGTCCGGCATTCACCCCATACAGCAGCCCCCTGTCAAGACCACAGTCAGCATAAGGAACACACCACTAGCAATGGAAAACATGTTAGGGTTTTCATCCACGGCTGGTACCTTGAAGAAGGTGTGGAGCAGCCCTGGTCCTGTTCAGAGGCTTCCAAGCCAGGAGCCAGACCCTGGGCAGACAGACGAACGCCTCTGTAGTCTACAGTGGCTGTGGGTAGAGTGTGCAACCCTTGTAGCGGCCCTTCTAGGTCACTATAGGCCTGTACCCCATTAAGCTCTAGCCTCTGGGCTGCCCTGTAACCACGGCATAAAGAACACGTTAAATAGTGGTTTGAAGAGCTTCACCTTCTCTCTGGAGCTTTTCAATTATTTAAAAGAAAAGGAGGTGTCAGCCATTCTGGATAGATTGTTGATATTTCTACGAACCCACACATACATTGGATAGACATCATCTTACAAATGGCTGACTCTAACTTCACGTACATGTATTCAGCACACCACAGCCCTGTGCCATTCAAAGGCGCGCCGATGTTCCCATTCTCACCTGCGGCCCCTTTCCCCGCCGAGCGCCTCACTTGACGCCCCCTGGCTCATAAACAGCCCTCCCCACAGGAACGCAGGGTCCTCTGGGTTTCCGTTGACTGGCTCCACGAAGCCATCCATCACCGTCTCTGCCCCCTGAGCCACAGCCCACACAAACGCACTGTTCACCTGACGAGAGGGAGAAGGGTTAATACTACGACCTAACCAACTACCACATGTATATCTGCTCTTCTGAGCCACTGTATTATTCTCAAGGTCACCTGGAGCAAAGCTCTGTCTCTGTGTAGTCGCTCCTCTAGACTTCCCTGCGGTAAATCCCTGGCGGCTTGCAGCTCCTCATTCCAGTCCGGGGCCTAGAAGTTAAGCAGACACCCAAACGGACTTACACGTCACGCTGTTGAGCACTGCATCATTCACAGACTAATGTGAAGCGCTGCCGTCTGCTGCAAAGAACCTGTGCTGCTGCAGGCTCATCCAGCCCCAGTCTGCTAAAGGAGTTCTTGTGTGTTCGGGAGGCACAGGAGGGTCCCAGCCAGGTCAGGGTACGATAGGGAGTGGGCAGCACCTCTACTGGGGGCAGCTTAGGACTACAAAGACATACAGAGACAGACAGGCATATAGACAGATCTGTCATGACATGGTTTATGTTGGTCCTATTACAAACATGTCTAACGGCCTTGGAAGGCATAGCAGATCACACATACCTGTTTTTGAGTGTTGATAGGGTTTCCTTGAACACAGGGCTGATGTGACACAGCAGGTCTGTCAAACAGTGGCAGACCGGGGAGGACTGAACTGGACGAGGGTCAAAACCCTCCTCTGTAGACCTGAATGGATATATACACTGCTTAATACAATAAGACAGACACAAATATAATAATATGTATGTAGGCCCTTTACCTATTGACGAAGAATCCTCTAAGACATGATGTAACGTCATAGCGCCGTCCCTCCAGCGTTACCACGGTAATGTACAGGAAGTCTCCCTGCAGCTTCCTGTGGCCAGGGGGCGGGTTCCAACAACTGAGTGATAGGTCCCTTAGATAGCTGGGAATCTGAAGAGACATCCAGTATAATGCATACTCACAGAGTGACTGCGTGCATGTGTCTTATTGCTTTTCCTACAGTTGCGTGTGGGATCATGCCATAACTACTGTGTGTGTGCACCTCTGGTTGGGGGCTGTGTGGAAGCAGGGCCATCACAGGCCTCTCTGGTGATCCAGGGAGGAGGTGTTCAGCAGGACCACTGTCCTGGTTGCTTGACTCTGTTTTGCTGCTGCTTGAAGAGCGCTTTAAGCTCCTGCCAGACTCTGCACCAAGATAGCATGTACAACTCTGTTCACCAGTTGTCCGCATCGTCAGACTCATTATTTTGGCTCGTTTGTGCACGTGCGTACCTGGGGTGTGGGTGATCGTCTCCAGTACACTGGGGGACTGTCCTTCTCTCAGAGCATCTTGGGACCCAGAGGCTCGGAGCAGCTCCAGCACACAGCCCAGATGGACCCTGGCTGAGCGGGGGGAGTAAGGCTCTGGAATGATGGAACAGAGACGCAGCACAGACTACGGATGAGGATTATACTGACATGAAAATCCAAATGAAAACGCAATACAACATGGAATTCCTATCAGTGCACTAGCAGTAGAGTCCCCGTGAAGAAAATATACTTTGAAAGAAATAGCCACTACAAACACAAATTTGAGCTGGCACTCCATTCAGTCCTCTCCATAGTATCATACTGCATCTGTATTCTCTTATTATTTTCCTGTAATTCATGTAAATAGAAGAATAGTCACAGGGTAAATGAACCCTATAGCACTGTTTGTCAAAGTGGGGGTAAACTTGGGACGCCCTGAAGGATCACAAGAGGATATCAAAATGCTGATAATTTGATAGTTTTTGTACTTTGTGTGTGGTGTTCTATGACTGGCTGTATTTAATTAAATGTTTATGCATTCCTCTGGTTGCTATTATCATACATTTGTTTATGGTGTTGTTAAAAGTCTGAACCCCTTTAAGCCAACTGGCTCAAAGCGTTAAGCTCCGCCCTCAAGCCCTTACACAGCACTGGCCCTGGACCACATCTCAACAATGACATAACATGGTTGTCATTCTATAAATGGCAACGTCCAAGGGGGCAGAAACAGAGGGAGAAAGCAGAAATCGCCAAAGCAAACGAGTGTCTGTGATGGGAGAAACAGCATCACTACCTTCTACCAGGCGCAGAATGGATCCTGGTTTGAGGCCCTTTAGGCTCTGCAATTCTGTGGACGGTTCCATAGTCACACCAGCAAACGCCAATGAGAGACAGGTACGTGGACACACCTCTTCCCTCGCCAGGAGGGCCACGACAGTGTCTTGAACCAGCCAGAAACTGTGAACCTGCACAAACACGCACAGTACACGAACACCCACCATGAGTCCACAAGATGATTTAGGATTTCATTTACAATGTATGCAAGCCCAATTCTAAGTGTGCGGTCTACATTATATGTGCCAGTCTCAAACCATGATGTACCATACCTGTATCTCAAATGGTTCCACACCTGCTCCTTGAATCTTCACAGTAAGGGACGTGTCATCGTGTTCCACAGGAGTGCCTGAGGGGAGAACATCTACAGCACATGGGGGGGAAAAATACAAATAAGAATCGGAGAAAGAACATTGATGGATGATGGTGGACACGTTTCTAAAGTCACGTCAGAGAGACGTAGACTTGAGTCCCAATGCACATGGGCCACAATGTGCGCAGCATCAATCGCATAGGTCATCCTAACTAAATACAGTATGCTGGCGTTTATGTGTCATGTCTTGAGTTAAAGATATGCTAATGTGCGAGAAAGTGAAAGTTGGGCGTGTCACACACACACACACACACACACACACACACACACACACACACACACACAGAAACATAGTAGGACGCCTGACAGGACCCAGCGTGTTCCTCAACCTTAACTGTTGACAAACCTGTTGAATTTCCCTTTCATGTCATCTGACGGAGTTGGGACAGCCACACCTAATGCTGGCATGTTATAACAGCAGAACACTAGAGCACATGATCCAACACACACACACTTGCAATGATTCACAAGATTTTCTCTGGCTCAGGGAGCTAGGAGCTATAGGCCATGCTATAGGCGATGATAGTCTGCTTGTATGTTTACTTGACTCCAGTGCTAATTCCAGGTACTTTCTCCACAGCTGCATAACATGCCAGTCAACCTGTTGCCTTGAGCCATACGAGTCCTTTTTCAGTGGAGAAATTACCTCAGGTTTCATGGTACATTTGCTTGGACATTTGCCAAGGTTATAATGTACATTTTTGGTATATTAGGGGAGGGATACATTTAATCAAAATAGGTGTTTGTGAGCATATCAATACAATCATTAGTTTAATACTCCAAAATGCCTAAAATAATTTATCTGAAGGTTTTAACAGTTTTACAATGTGAAGAAGTGATGTTGAATCACCTGAATATTTAGACATGTAGATACACAAACCAAAGGTAAAAAAAAGACTTGTTCAGGGCAGCAAAAAGCCATGTTAAACATCATTAGACTGCCTTGCAAAGGAGGCCCTACACGACAAGAGGGAGCTAAAGGCAAGCTGCAAGACAGAAGAACCACACATTCGAGTCCTCACCAGTCTTTGCCTGGTTTCGTCCTCCAGCTCCTTTCTTCACTTTGTCCTTCATGTCTGCTTGTTAAAGGTTTTATTTAGCTGCCTTGCAGTCTTTTTCACCTTTAGGGTGTTGTCCAGTAGCCTTGGTGCAAACTGCTGGAAGACTGCCGAGTAGAGAGTGTGCGAGAGTTGATTGTGTGCCAGCTGTTAATAAACGATGCGGGTACACGCATGTATTGCTATTGCTGCCTCCACTAGGCAATGATCCGCTTATCTGTTTTAACCCGTGAAGAAAAGAAAAAAAGCCACACCCCTCCTATTTCTCAACACACAGTCCACTCACATACTTTGTTGGGTGTGTCTTGTCCACTCGAAGCCTACTCACTCTTCCTTCCCTCGCCTTTGGCATTTTCCTTTGCTCCCAACCACCCCTTCCTCTCCTCCTCCTCCCCCTCTAAAAGGAGAGGTGTGTGGTACTGTTCACTGTGCGGGCATTCCGACCTACGCTCTGTGTAACTTTGTAAGTAGGCCTAGTAGTAAGTTTGCATAATGAAATCCAGAAAGGTCTTCTTGTGCATTAAACACATACTTGCCATTAATTATTAAGCATTCTGATCATCCGAGTTTACACTATTCAATAGCCTACACTACCTACCGTTTTCAGAAATAAGGAAATATATATACAAAAATGCAAATTGAATATAATAAGTCTACGGTTGAAATCATGAATTGATGAAACTGAGGTTTTGTCTTTGTTTAAAACTTTAGGCTACATAGCCTGGCTACCTATCCATATTTCAAATATTATGACCAAACAAAGCCTTGTTGACATACTGCGATGATGGTGATGTCCCTAAAACACGTAGGCATACATTATTGGTTGATATTTCTGGGATTAAACTACATGAACAAATTTCTCTTAATAACTGCAAAAACGAAATGTCTGCTCGACTGTGCTGTCATTTACCTCTTCGCTGGAACACAGGAAACCAAGCGTATGAATATATCCTAGATTCAAATAGTTAACAGATCACAAAATGTCCAGCATACATATGCTATAATTGTCTGATACGCCTTCGAAAACTGCAATCAATAGTGAGCTGAGTGAGTCGTCCTTTAAAAAGGTATGCAGCCAGCTCCAGATCCCGACGTTACAATTCATTACGTCAAGTTGCTATTTGGAGGCGGAGTTGGTGTTGTGATGCCGTGTGGAAATGGCTCCCCCACCGAGTTGAAAGAAAATCCTGTCAGCATGTCTTTGCTATAATATCATATATTACGAATTATTGTTATTTATAGTATATTAGGCTATAATAATTCCGTGCAGTCCTCTATTGTATGTTTTACTCGTTCATCCTAATTCCTCACAGAAGAAGCCATCTTAAAAATGTTTGTACCATCCAAAAAAGAACAGTATAATAAGCATGATAAGTATATTGACAATTTCATTGGGGTTACAATTCTGGCGCAACACTGTCGATCTCTCCGTTCAGGAAGGTGGAACGTTTGCTACACGGTCAATGAACGCGCACGGCAGTGGACTGAACAGCAGGTTACAAACAGGGAGGAGTTGCAGGCTGTCAATTTAGGCTGTGGGGTAGTGGGGTAGTGGGGTGAACAACGTTCACATGACTAATATTACAACAAGAAACGTGTGTTTAACTGATTTACATATTGTTTAAGCAGAGTAGCCTACAGATACACTTGGGTAGAATCAGTGTCCGTAATCGTTGTTTCAATATTCAGACTTTGAATTTCATGCATTTCATATCAGAATGAGGAGGCATACATTTAAGGTGGAAATATTTAATAAATCTAGACATTTGGCCCTGGTACAGTAGGACTAATTAGCGAGGCTTCACTTCCTGAACGTCACCGAGCAACACTAGCCACGCCCATTACCATTTCAAACGTTTTCGAGGACAATGTTTCGTTTTAGTGAAAAAGTTAATTGAACATTCATAGCGTTCAGTCCACTGAACGCAGCCTATACGACGTGACGTTCACATTGGCTAGCACATTTAGCTAGAGCGAGACAGCAAAACAATATCCTCTGTGATTTTGAAGGAATGGTATTCTGGGTTAATGTTTTACGTTTAGTTGGGTCTGACTCGTTCTGTAACGTCAGTAACACCAGGGGAAACCTAAAAAGTGAGTGCATCGTGGCATTATACCCTGGTTTATTGACTGTAATTGATGTGATCGCTTGTTTGGCAACTAATGTTCTCACAACGTAAGCAAATCAAATTACTCATTATTTAAACCAATACTGGTATAGGCACACTGCAATGGATTAGCCTGGTTGCTAGCCGCTGAACTGTCACACTATTATTGTTTTAGCTACAGTATCAGGCAGTAGCTTCTCACTTATTCTAATGTCAATTCTCAAACATATGATTAAAAACTCAGAGTGATTATATCAGCTTTATATAAATTACTTTTAGTTAAAGGGGCTACGTCAATCGTATTAGTCCTGTATGTGGTTGACACATTCTGTCATCGTCGTTTGTTTGTCAATGTGAGCATGCCCTTTACTAATATGCTGTTTCCTTACTGTACTGTAGGTATAGATTATATTCTGTAGTAATGTATATATCTGCCTGTCTGTGCCAAACTACCACAGTCAAGTTAGGACTGGGTGTTGTTTGGGTTTAGGGTGATGTCACAGAGCCCGTGTGAAGAAGGGGATACCCCAGCTGGCCCCACCATCAAGGCCCTGGGCATTGACAACTCCTGTCATCCCAGCTGTAACGCACCCCCAGAGAAGGTAGTGGTCTTTCTCCCTTTTCTCATGCCATCTAACCAATAGCACAGACTTCAACTCACTAATTTGGTTATTTTATTAATTTTATTAAAAAACATGTTTGCGTAATATAAATATTAACAGTATGTTCATTTCATTAACTTTTTTACTTGGTGTACTTGGTGTTCACAAAACCCCACACAAGCAAGGAAACAAAACAAATTATTATCTTGTGTAGTGTTATTGTGTTATTGTGTACCTATTATCTTCTCCCCTTCTCCCCGAAAAACAATAAAGTGAAATACTTTGGGAGTCTCTTTGCCCCTGAGCCTACTTTCTAACAATGGAACAGGTCAACCTGTGAAGGAGGAAGGAGGCCGGTGGTCTTGAACCCACATAACATTCCTGTGAATGCATTTGATATTTTAACAGAGTAGACTGAAGGTAGAATGGCTGGATTAATTTAGTGCACAGCCAAAATCTCTCCTTAAAAAGACATAGTATGCAAGTCTGTTTTTGAAGGGGGTGTAAAGCACACACCAGGGAGATGTTATTATTAGCCATGCCTCTTAATAATGAACGCTCTTCCAAACAGGTTCTTGTTTATTGTCTGATTGTTTCTCTACATCTCTTCTCTGACACTACCATGGAACTCATATCGCATATTTAGCAGTTCTGGTTTAGATTTGGCAGTTATCACAGAGGTGTGGTTCAGTGATTTTATTGATGTCAGCAGAAGCATATTTGTCACCATCAGCTCTGTGCAAATATGGACCAAATAATTTATGGCTGAATCCAAAACTGAGAGATTGGCCTTTTAAAAACAGCCACACGTGTAACACACACCGGTCTGGCCACACAGGGGTCTTTGGATGTGTCTGTGATAGTCAATGTAAATGGGGTTGTTTACAAGCATTTAGCTGAGTCAGTTGTTGACAGAGGGGGGAAAGAGAGACAGCTCGGCGAGGAAGAGAGAATAATGCGGCTATTGTGTGCAATTCAGAGGGGAGGGAGGCTTGAGCCTATCCTGTACGGCCAATTCAGATTGTCTCAGGTTCCAAGAGAGGAGCATTCGGTTCCGCTTCTTCTTGAGAACACAGAGATCTGTAGTTCTACATCTAGGACTGTGACATCCAGATTATTGCAGGTGATAACATGTACTGCTTCTTTCTATTGGCATATAAATAAGTTGAAGAGGATGTGTTCCCTTCCTGACTGCGCTGATGTTTTTTCAGGTGGTGCAAGCTGCAGACGAGGTCTCTCCTTCCTACACTGGTTCCTACGAGATGCTGGACATGGAGACTGTCCCGCCCCCGTATCAGCCCGTACAGCCTCACTGGTTCTTCTGTCGGCGGGCTGAAGACAATACCTCCTGGCTTCCTTTTAGCAGAGAAGACTCTGAGAAACTAGAGAGTGCCTGTACCACTGGTAAGTGTCTGCGTGCGCGCGTGTGTGTGCGCATGCGTGTGTGTCTGTGTGTTCTGTCAGGGTGTGTGAAAAGTAGGGAATAAGTGAGAGTGCTATATACAGCTGTGGGAAGCATGGGATGTCCTAACAGGCCTGTTCCCAGTCTTGGCTCATAACTCCCCTGGCATTATACACTAAGCTGAAGTTTTTGTTTACATGCACACAATACTCTACGGAGAATAATCAGATGAATGCTTCTATTCTTCTAACCTGGGTGACTCTTGATTTGTAAATAAATATGGGTTACCTTCACTGCAAAGAATAACTGTAGATGCTGTCTCTCACTGCATTGATTATATCCAGGGAGCAACACTGATGTTAAAATTCCATATATCCGTAGTCGGAGTGAAATTATTAAGGTGTATACATCCAGCTTCGTAGTCACAACACTAATCATTTAAAGATATAGTCAGCTATTGCATGCAAATTGTAAGCTATTGCACTTTTTGTCAAATTCACCAAATATCTCCTCGCATTTCACTAGCTTACCGCTCTCTGTGTGTTTTGAAAAAAAACACGGAGCAAGCGATGTTGTTTTAATTTGAGCTCGAAGTTAGCAAGCATTCTTGATAATGACATCTTGTGGTCAAAATCAGACTAAGTTGAGTAACATGTTTACATAAAACATGACATAGTTGCTTTACAGGCATAAGCAGTTTAAGCACATGTTTTTATGATCTGTATTTGGGAAGCTTTATAAAATAAAAACATTGTTTCTCAAGGAAACCCTGTTGCGCAATGTGTTTATTTGCGTGCGTGCCACATGTGATCCACACCCTGCAATAGGAGAGAAGGATGAAGAGACGGTGGTCTCGGTGGACGGCGAGCGCTACGACGTGCACGTGAAGGCAAGGAGGCGCTACGCTGTGTACTGGGAGCAGGCTCCCACGGAGGTACGCCGCTGCACCTGGTTCTACAAGGGGGACAAGGACACCAAGCACCTGCCCTACCCAGAGGAGCTCAGCAGGAGTCTGGAGGCAAGTCTCACACTACTGCTCTGGATGTCCCTCCACCCCCACTGTGGAGGAGGTGTCCCTCCACTCCCACTGTGGAGGAGGTGTTCCCTTGTTATTGTGTGTTCCATTCCACCACTCTGTCCCTCCGGTCTTAGGATGCCTATATGATAGCAGTGACTCTGGATGAGTGGAAACGGAAGCTGGATTTCCCCTCAGGAGAGACCATCATCCTACACAATCCCAAGGTGAGCTAAGATAGGCGGTCATTGCAGCATGTATGTAAGGAAAAGACAACTGCTTTACCGTTACTTAACAACATGCGTTTTGTTCCCTATGCCTTAATCGGCGTTAATCACTCTCATCTCAGCTTATAATGCAGTATCAGCCAATGGGGTTGCAGGATGAGTGGGTCTCCTCCCCTTCTGAGCAGACCCGCCCGAGAACCGTGAAGAGGGGAGTCAACAACATAACTGTGGAGATACCAGATGGTGTGTGTGTGTGTGTGTGTGTGTGTGTGTGTGTGTGTGTGTGTGTGTGTGTGTGTGTGTATTGTGTTCTCTCAGTGTGTCACGAGACCTGACAGTCATATGCTATATATGCCAACATAATACCACCGCCTTTGTGTAGGTGAACCAGAGAAAGTGGACCACCTTGTCTTCATGGTCCATGGCATCGGCCCAGCGTGTGATCTGCGTTTCCGCTCCATTATACAGTGTGGTGAGCGTGTGCACCTGTGTGTTTCTGTGTATGTTACCGCCACATACTGTCGGTGAGTTGGTTTAGGCTGGTTAGACTTGTTCCAAAGTCCCGCTGGGCATGTACAGACCCAGCTTGATTGACATCTGCCTGACTCTCTGTTTTGATAGACCCGGTGGGAAGGGCAGCTGAGATATTTTGTTATTATTGGAATGCACTGTAAGTGCTGATGTTAGCAAATGAGCTGCATACAGTAGCATGACAGCGTCCCACCTTCAACCTAATCAGATGTACTCATCTAAACACCTGTGTGATTCCAGGAGCTTTAATAATCCACAGTACTGGTGTTATGTACGAGTGTGGGTGTGTGACTGTCTCTCCTCTCTAGTGAACGACTTCAGGAATGCGTCTCTCTCCCTGCTGGGCTCCCACTATAAGCGCGCCCAGCAGGACGGCACGGTGGGCAAGGTGGAGTTCCTTCCAGTCAACTGGCACAGCGCACTGCACGGAGATGCCACCGGCGTGGACCAGTAAGGGCAAACTGATTCACACGGACGGATACTAAAAACACTTGCTTATGCATGATAAGCAGGGCCCTGGTGTTTGTGCGTGAAATAGCTGGATTGAATTGTTGGATTTTTAGTGCTTTCAGGATTCTATTGGAAAAGTGTGTTGTTCTTCCCAATCCCTTTCCCAGGGACATCCAGAGGATCACTCTGCCCAGCATCAGTAGACTGAGACATTTCACCAATGACACCCTGCTAGATCTGTTCTTCTATAACAGCCCCACCTACTGTCAGACCATAGTGGACACAGTGGCCTCTGAGGTCAACAGGCTGCATGTTCTCTTCAAACAGAGACACCCAGAGTTTACTGGGGCTATTTCTATAGTGGGCCACAGCTTGGGTAATATATACACAAGCATATACAACAACAACAAGTACTCTTGTACTGTAATACAACAAATATATATTAGTTATTTCATTAAAATGGAATTCCTGTCCATTTTTACCTGAAGCTTTCATCTCACTCAAGATAGGTGATAGTTTTACTGTAATCTATTAAAATCTCTCATAAAAACAAGGAAATACAACTTCATTAATATTAAACACATCAAAGGGATGATATTTAGGTTTACAACCAATTAGCTTTTTTTCCCTTTGGCCCCATGGGTTTCCATAATAATCGATGGAGTGTCGACATACAAGATATCTCTAAATTGAAATGCGTGATGAGATTGTAGTCACACGCTATCACCATGATTAGGAAAGAGGGAAGAATGATGTCTAGGTCAGAGTTAGCTAGAATTCCTCGTTATAGGGTACTATTTTCACAGACTAGAGGGGACACAACACATTCTAATTAGTGTGTGTTTGCACCTGAGATTTGCATCCAAACAAATGTGGTGCAGCTTTTGCTTATATAATACTTTCTGTCAACCAGACCTCCACGGTGATCGCAAAACGATGGTTACTTATGTAACCATGCTAACTTGGCATTCACTCAAACTTCTTATGGCGAACGTGCCATTAATACCGGGGCAGAGGGCACATGTCACCCAGGTCATAGGTGAACTTGTTGATACAAACAGTAAACGTGATGGACATCCAGGTTCTCAACACACCGCCTCTGGCAGTCAGTAGAAATGAAAGAGAACTCTAATTCAGTTTATCTGTTTCATTAGGTTCATTGATACTGTTTGACCTGTTAACCAATCAGAAGACTGAATCAGGAGAAGCAGATGAAGAAGAGGTATCCTATAGTGGCTCAGTCATAGCAAAACAGATGTTACTGATAGTCTGAAGTTTACAGTATTTCCTCAGT
The DNA here is from genome assembly GCA_025399935.1 of Amblyopsis rosae. Classification (NCBI taxonomy): domain Eukaryota; kingdom Metazoa; phylum Chordata; class Actinopteri; order Percopsiformes; family Amblyopsidae; genus Amblyopsis; species Amblyopsis rosae. The sequence goes on along the minus strand of JAODTR010006894.1, from coordinate 7,670 downwards.
TAAGATGCTGCTACAATGTGTTTTAGGTGAGCTGTGATGAGCCCTGTCCTTTAACTTGTGGTGCCTTGCCGCAGACTCTGACCAGACTGGGCCTACAGGAATACCTGCCTCTTCTCCAGAGAGAACATCTTGACCTGGAATCACTGGTAACACAGAGTTACAGTATGCATAATCTGTGATGTTATGTAGAGTAAGTGAAGTAACTAGTTAGTGGTCTTTCTTTGAAGGCTCTCTGTCATGATTGCGACCTTAAAGATCTGGGAATTCCTCTTGGACCTCGAAAGAAGATACTGAACTATGTACGGAGGAAACGTTTTCCAGAGGTTAGATACAGCCTTTTCAAAGAAGTCATGACTTGGCCATAAATACAGTTTTGGTGTTATGATCTTTCACTGTACATCAAACAGCAGTGCTTGGTCTACCCTGAGCTCCTTCTGAGCAGCCTGCGGCCCATACGCTGTTTGGTTTCAAATTGAACAGTATACGAAAACGGCGTCACCACTAGGGTAAACTGGAACGCTCAAGGTTATAGGTTCAACCCATTAAGACGTAAGGAGCTCTCTACAAATGAATTCTGAGGGTTGAGGGTTTTCTTTAAAAAGTTTTTGTCAGGACATTTTCCATGTTTTACTGTATCATTGTCATTATTATCATTTATTACCCTGATTATTATTATTATTATTAATACAGTCAGCGTTTGGCTCCAGCATTGGTAATAATGGTTCTTTCCACATTTTCCAGTCATTGTGAAATTGGGTAAACTTGCTGTAATCCTCATCTTCAGACATACTTGGCTCTCACCCAGTGAGACTTTGTTAGCGTCAACAGTCGCATCATCATCTGGGCCAGATTCTTCATGGTTGTTTTCACAATGCATAATAAATAATGCATTTAGATTTCCCACGTGTATTTCAGCAAATCACATGCATTTAATCTGCCGTGTGTCTTGAAAACAATGACACAATCTTGAACGTGCTCTCGTCTCATCCGGCCTTAAAGGGAAAAGCATTCGCTCTCAATGGGTTAAATCACTTTTATTTGATCTACCTCTCTATAATCTAGGATGGAAAGGCAGGGACAGTACTACTGCCCCCTGGATTGGAAGCTCCAGACTCCAAGCCCATTGACTACCATGGTAACCAGTCCACGGGCTTGACAGAGCAGTCCCAGTTCCACCGGGCCCAGTCCATCACCAGCGCGGTAGACTATGAATACTTTGACATGGGCATCGGACAGGTAAGGCACGTGTTTGCTTGGCCTTGGGCCTAAGTGTAGCTGAAACGCTTACATGTCTCCTCCCCTCCTGCTTGCCTGGACAGACCAATGGAGGCATAGCGAAGGGACAGGTCTGTCTCACATGGAGTGTTGTCTCTAGTCCTGTTTGTCACCATGCCTGTGTTTTCCACAGCAGATGGTCTGGTCAGCAACGGCTATTTGCATTCTTAGGCTTATTATAGCATGGGCACCTCTTCAGACTATGGCTTTTACTAAGGGTCGGGATCCTGCAAATGCTGAGGTCGTATAATTCAAATGCAAATCTACTGTAGGCCTGTTGATTTACAGTGGTAGAACCACTGGCCTTATGAGTGCTACCCGGTCTCACCTCGGCTATGGCTGTGGTCTCCTGCTGCTGCTTTCCTTGTCATCCTCGTTTGTGGTCTTGAACACATCACTGCGCACCAGTGGCATGTTTACCGTTCTGAGAATGAGTTTCCACTAATCTGCACTTTACGTTCTGTGAAGCCCTCTTGTGTAAGTGACTTGCATGTGCTTTTTGTAAGCACAATGTTTATGTGTGCTATATATGCTGTCTTTTTGCTAAACGAGAGAAGACGGCATGTATAGCGTACGTACTGTATATAAACATTCACACTGAAGCAAGTTTGCAATACAATAAAATAGTAGTAAAATAACGCTAATCTGATTTTATTTCTAGGAAACTTGTGCTAAATCAAATATAATACTGTATTTATTTCTCCTCTCCTCCCCCAGGTTTCAATTACCTACCCTCAGCTGGCATTCCAGCCACAGACCTTTTTTGCTTTCGGCTCCCCAATTGGAATGTTCCTGACGGTCCGTGGACTCAAGCGCATCGATCCCAAATACGCCTTCCCCACCTGCAAGAGCTTCTATAACATCTACCACCCTGTGAGTGAATACAGTACCCCCCTTTCTCCTTTCAAGATCAGTACACCACCAATACGTGTAAGGAAGCTACACAAACTACACGGTGGACAATTAAATATTGTGTTTATTTTTATTTGGTAAGTACGACCCAGTGGCCTACAGGATTGAACCCATGATTGTATCTGAGATGGATCTTGAGCCCATGCTTATTCCTCACCACAAGGGTCGCAAGAGGATGCACCTGGGTATGTCTGCCTTGGTCTACCTGTGAGGAGTAATGATAATAAAACTGAAGGACAGATTTACTACCTGTCTACCTGTGAGGAATAACACTGTAAATGAATGATTCAGGTTTTTAACAGTAACGTGCGTTTATGTTTAACAGAACTCAAGGACAGTTTGACTCGTATGAGTGCGGATCTAAAGAATAATGTCTTGGGGTCACTGCGGACTGCGTGGCAGTCCTTTTCGAGACTACCTGTGGCTGCACTGCCCCCGGGGAAAGAGAGTGAAGCTGCAGTAGAAAGATGTCCACAAGAGCCACAGGGTATAACTGTAAAGTGTGTGCATCCTTACCCCAAATGCTTAGCAGCAGCAGAATGGAATCAGGCCCTGCCGCCATTCAGTTAGCCTTGTGATACCATCCTGATCTCACAAGCTACAGTTTGACCTTGACCCCTTAGTTCAAAAGAATTTGTCATAAAGGCTGTGTTCAATCAAACTTCTTCCAATCCAGAATGTTAAAAATCAGCTAGAGCGTCGGTGGAAACACTGTTGTAGGCATCTTGGACAAAGCTTCAGCTGGCCGCTAATTGGCCCAATTGGCTCAATTTACAAACGCTTTTGCATTGAAGTGTTCCAGACAGAACCAGATGCAAGATCAGGATGCTCTCACTAGGCTACCATGTTGGTAAATGAGTGTGTTTATACCAGCTGTACTATATACTGTATTCAATATGGTCACGGGCCATTTACTTACATGAGAGAGGCTTTAAAGAAAAAGTGCAATCAGATCCATTGCAGTTATAATGGCAGTATGGTTCTGTTCTGGGACTTCCCTGCCGTTCTATGAGCATACAGGCAGAGTATAGGGTACCTGACAGAGCTTGCATCAAGTGACATGACACAGATTAAGTCAGATATACTGTAGCATAAAAGGAGGAGCTGGGCTGGTGGTGGGTTGCATAGGGGTTTGCAGAGGCAGTGGCAGCAAAGGGCAGGCTAAGGCAGCTTTGAATAAGGCACCCTGGAAATGTTGCACAATTTCATGTGAAACAGCGATCAGCTGAGCTGTCAGCTGGGTAAGATCAGGTGATGGATAAGATCTTGGGCTAAGCCTGACTTGGTGGCCTGCCTGAACTAATGCTTATGTTGCAATATATTATACCACCATTAACCAAATTTAAACTCAAGTATATTACTAATTGTGCTCTTAACCTTAACCAGATAAGATGTTAACTTAAATGTTTTGGGGGGTGGGGGCTTATAATGGTGGAAACTGCTTAAACTACGTGTTCTGTGTTCCACTGCTGTGTGTGTGTGTGTACGTACATGCAAATGTGTCTAACCTGCTTGCCTTGCTCGCCCCACTCTCTTTTCATGTCCCTGCATGTGGCCTCTCCTGCTGTACTATTGCCGGATGGTCCCTGACCCTTGAACCTTGACCCTTTATCTTTAACCTCAGCCTCAGTACCACTCACTTCTTCTGCTGGGAGGGAAGAGAGCAGGGCTGATTTTTGGACTAAAATACTGGAGTGGCCCCAGGCCCTTCATATGCATTACTCACAAGGTAAGCCGATGGTGGCTAAGCGGACCATGTGTGCTTTGCTAGACTGCCTTTCTGCTGTGCTGTGGCCTTGACCTTGTGTGGCCTTTCTAAAGATTCTAAGATGGGATTGTCATAAGTGTGTTTATCACGTCTGGTTTGGATCAGGACACCGAACGTGATTTGTGTGAGTTGTCCTAATATCGAGCCTGTAACAAAAACGATGTTCGTGAAACCAGAGGGGAGCAGTGCACGGCTCATGTCCTGTCTTGGCATTTAGCTTCTTTTCCATTACACTCAGATACCTTTACAGGGTTTTGTTGTGCGTGCAGAACAACCCGTCTCCCAGGCGACAAGGACACCAACAAGGAAACAATATACGACAAGAACAATAACCAGCCCACCAGTATATCCTCCAAACAGATGTGTAGAATGATTAGTGAAAACATGTCTACATAGGACATCTATAGGGTTTCTGGAACACCGTTCTTGTTCTCAGCTATTAATCACTTAGTCAAGAGGCAGGAGGATTACTGTCGAGCATGTGGTGAGAGAAGTTCTAAATAATTATTTTTATTCTCTCTCCCTTCCTGACTAATTATACATGCTGCAGCATCCACAACTTTAACATGAAGAACTCAATAAGGCAGTTATCGTCATCACACGTAAATGTAAAAATATATATATATTGCTTTTTGCTGCAGCAGCAACTGTTTTGGGGAAACAAGTTGTTTTTCATAAAAGGAATATCATGGTCCTCCTCTACTGAAGCAGATAAACGGAAACAGCAGGCTGGTTGACCAGCAGCTGAAATACATGTACTATGAATGAGCAAAGCTTGATGACCATTGTATCGCTTCATGTATCTGACTACAGGAGTGTCTGAGGAGACGGATCCGTCAGTGTCAACGCAGGAAACTGAGCAGCGTGATATTAAAGTGGGGATGCTGAATGGAGGACGAAGAATAGACTACGTCCTGCAAGAAAAGCCCTTTGAAAGCTTCAATGAATACCTGTTTGCCATCCAGTCTCATCTTTGCTACTGGTGAGTCACGCGCACCTGTGTTCAGGTAGTGGTAGATTTAGGTAATTGTGTTCATTGTGTGCTGTTAAATTTCATGTCTTTGTTGCGTCGCCTTTAATACTTTCCGCAGATAGCACAAAAAGTAAAGCAGTGATTAAATGTAGTACTAATGGGCTTGTCTCGTTTATCCACCAGGGAGTCAGAAGATACCGCCCTGCTGCTATTGAAAGAGATCTATGACAAAATGGGTGTGGCCATTGAGCACCCGCAGCAGTGAAGACACCTTATTGAAAACTGCTTGCACATTTAAATGAAAGGATCTAATTCGAATAATGAACGAACACTGGCATAGCCATAAGCAGCACAACCATCTTCCCAAAGGACTTCTCAGATAGGGGTGTCTGTTTACCTTTGGGCAGCGATAGACTTGAGATACTGATCAGTCAGACATTTAGTCACTGCCCTGAATGGTATCACCTAGAAACCCACTGAAAGGTGCCATCTCCTACCTGTCAACATGTTCCCAATCTCCAGTCCCTTAAGCCTGCGCAAAGCGTCTGATATTAGTTTCTAATCACACCCAATAATCACATATCAGCACTTTATCTTTTCAATATTTAATTTACCTTGCACTTTCGCTCCATATCATCAGTTGACAAAAAATAGGGTTTGTCACATGGAAAACGCAGGTATATTAAAAATAGTTCATCAGTATGTATGCTACCTGATGTTTAACCCTGTACTGATAATGAAGAGCACATTGCCTTTGAATTGCTCTTAATTTATATTTAAATATTTTAAATAAGTTGTGTGTTTTGTATCTGGATATAATCCTTTTGCTTGACTGTATTAAATGACATTAAAATATGCATAAATGCTGGTGCTTCATAGGAGACATTATCTATCATGTTTGGGTTTGTACTGCGTGGGTCACTGTGCTGCATGTTTACCTACTTTAGGTGTTTGCATTCTAACTGGCCTACATTACAGCTGACTTGTTCATCAGCTTTCTCTCTAACCGCTTAAGCATACTCTGCAAAAGTATAAGTAAAGTCTTTCTCTTGGAAGAATTACCCAAAATACTGTACTGTACTCAATTTATATCATGGACTTAAATAGCTCGTTTTAAATGTTTTTTCTCTCTCTCTCTCTCTGGACTGCTGTTTGTTATTCTATATCAAAGACAATTGTACAACTTTTATCATTTAATAGGTCAATAACTACATTATTGGGTGTAGGCCTAACATGTAGACCTATGCCATCATTAATTATTAAAGGTGATTGTTAGCCTGCAGTACTTTTTATGATATCTAATTCAGTGCAGTTGTGTAAAGCATTTCTAGTATTGAATTTTTATTGTTATTTAGGCTAGTGAATTGTCATAATGCGGCACACTAGAGCTCCAGTATGTGGCATACAGTAATCTCTCTTTTTTTGATTTTTTAATAATTAGGCTAAAATCTAAACTGAATTTCATGTAAAACCAAAGTTACTAAATTAAGTTGTAGCTGTCTCCGATGAGTCTTATCCTTTACTACCGTTGCAATGACATGATGATGATATGGGTTCATCATTGCTGAAGTACCCTAGATGTAGGGTGAATTGGTGTAATCTGGGACCATTTTTTCAATTTTGATTTATATATATCTGTCTAACACATTATATCAACACGTACCTTCCTGTAGGCCTAATCCACAAGATGTTTTATAATCACACAAGAAGAAATCATGTAGCGTTCATACCCAGAGGAGACTTGACACACCTATTAGTGTTCTCTGCAAAACAAATAAAGATTGCCTGAATTTGAATTTAACTTTTCACATGCCAAACTCAATATCACCAATATTTTTTCCATAATACCAAGTGGTTTACTATAATATTGGAGGCTAATTATCAGATGAATGTAGCTGGAGAGCTACTGTTTTTATTTTATTTTCCAGCAACGCAGGGTAAGCCTATACATTTATAAATGTATAATGTGACCGAATAAAAATCTTTACAAATTCCAAAATGCATATTTCCCCCATTTAATTAATTTAAATGACTGTCCCAGATTATCAAACGTGGTCCTACATTATCAATCATATTTTGGTAAAGTGGGACATCAGAAAAAAATATATCGAAAAGGAAATAAACACTTTGATCACAAACAGAATTTGATCAAAATGATAGGAACATTGTCTTATTTATGGCAGATATATATCCTTAACATTAATCCTATCAGAATCCTATGTCATTGACAATGACATGCAATTCCCACCATGACATGCAATTCCCAGGGGGAGCTTCTGATTGACATGTATCCTGTCTGTTTCTGTAACATAACTCCCATGAGGTTGATATCAGTCATACGACATCTATACTAAATCTATAATACAAGTATTTATGACTCCATTTTGTTAGAACAGGAAATAAACAGACTGGAGCTTAGGTGTCCCACATTTTCCAGTATCCCAGGTTACCCTTATTCACCCTATAGGGCTACCGTATACAAAACATGTTTTTCTTTAGTAGGCCATCCATCCATCCATCCACCTTCATCCTCTTATCCAAAGTCGGGTCGCGGGGGCAGCAGCTCCAGCAGGGGACCCCAAACCTCCCTTTCCCGAGCCAAATTGGAAAGCTCTGACTGGGGGATCCCGAGGCAAAAAGCAGCGATGAGATCCTTAAGCTACCAAACCGCAACCCCTCTCCACCACGACTACGCCTCGATATCCTGTCCATGAATATCACAAACAGGATTGGTGACAAAGC
>JAODTR010006892.1:0-10544 GCA_025399935.1 Amblyopsis rosae | reverse complement strand
TAATAAAGAAACATTCAGTTTGGAAAACATTCAGCATGTAGCAGCAACAGGCAAATCCAAATGTTTTAAGAGCATCACGGTCTCTAGGTTATTCCGATCACACCTGTAGACATACTGGTGCAATGGATGTCGCCTGCAAACTTCAGGAGCATGATAGCAGATAGCTGCCTGGTTGTGCTGCCATTGGTGTACACAGGGAGGAGAGAAGGCGGGAAACAGCCCTGTGAGGGCTCCAGTGCTGATGGTCTGGAAATCTGACACACATTTTCCCCATCTTCACACGCTGCCTGTCACTACGTTTTTGGGCTTGTGCCTGCAGTTTGAGCTGCACAGGCTCAATCGTTTCCATATTTCATATGTTCTAGTTGCCTCCATAAAATCGGTTTAGATTTTGCCAGCTAACAAAGGATTTCTGACTAATCGTGGCCTTGTCCTTGATTGGTCTGGTGAATCTACCTTGCCTGTCAATCACATTAATGCGCAAACACACACACACACACAGGTACAAGTAGGTTTGTCAACGGTGCTTCACAATGGCAGACGAACAGGCTCCAGAGGGGAGGGAGCAAGGGGGAGGGGGTGTATTTAGTTGGTTTATTTACTAAACATCCTTCTCTTTTATCTCACTGCAACTCTCAAATCCTACCTAACAAAAGCAGCTTAAAGGGAATGACATTTTATATAGTGCATACTGTATATCGTTATGTTTTATAAACATTTAATTAGATAATATTTTGGTTTAATACTGTATAGAAATATATCTATATGCAATGCTCTTTAGAAGGCAGGTCAAATGTGCCATTATTCAAATGTATAATATATATTACATTTTTTTCCAGAATTTATATGCAGTGCTTATTTTTTTCTTTTTGTGTATCTGTGTGTGTGCGATAGATATATCTCTTTTTGGAAACCAAAACTTCACCTGAGTTCAACATCAAACAAAACATACAAGCTTTGTGTTGGATATGGTGCTTTACTGTATACAGAATGTTTGAGCTGGAATGTTATATTATGTACATGTTGTAGCAGCCGTAGTGGCAATGGTCTGTGTCTTTGAATCAACTGGGAAGTTTTAAAACATGTCCATTAAGCTCCCCAAAGATATTATATGTGGTTATCCAACAACACCTCAAGGAGTCTTGCACTGTTGGTGATCGCAGTGGTTACCACAATAAATGTATAACCTAGAAAAGCAAACATATAAAAGCTTTATTTAGATTATACTGTTATAAACTGTAATATATTAGTATTCTTTAATATACATGTTTAAAATAATATTGATCTTCAGTTAATAGCTAAAAGGACAACCAAACACAATCATTTTATTTAAGCAATGCTTACCTTTCTCTTTACCAAGGAAACGTAAAGCTGAGATCTCAGAAAAGGTACAGCCACCGAGAAACATGACCAGAACAACGCGTCGTGAATCAGCGTTTGGTCTCATGTCGGCTCCATTGCTTCCTGATTAAAGAAAAGTTCAATATTACATTTACAATCAACAACATTAAATTATGTTTTATATACATGCATAATGTACATGGATAAGATTGTAGTTTTGCATTAGCTACTTACAAAACATGAAATATTACCAGTAATCTTAGATGCTTAGCCCTGAACAAAAGTCATGTCATTATAGAGTGTTATCTTACCTGTGACAACAAATTCATTCCCATTCAGCAGTTTAGTGACTTCATCGAGGCCTATCCAGCCATCTCGCTCCAACACCTACAGATTAACCACATAAAAAGGGTAATTGTACTGTACAAAACAAGTCTTCACAATAAATCATGCTCAGAGTTGCAAGTTCACATACCTGTTCAATGAGTTTGCAGCTTAGCGGGATGTAAGCCCCGCTAAAGACGTAGGCCATGTCTCTGGGAACACGCAAGTCATACTCTTCATCCGACTTGGGTACCTACAAAACAAAAACAATGATAATGTGAAACAATGTTTGGTAGTCATTCACTGTAGTGTATGTGCTAATCTTTGGAGACAATGTCAACGACAAGTTTCTATACTGGTATATTGCATTTACTTACCAAGTTGACTAAAAAGACATTCTGATTGAATGCTATTGCAATTTAACGTATTCACACAGCTCTTCTTCAAATATATCTATTTACATACTGTTTATAATTCTGTTCACATACCAAGCTCAGCTTTTTACTCAAAGCTCTAAAGTTGCTCTTCTTTGCCAAGGAAGAAAAGGCATCAGTCAGCTTTCCTATAAAATAGACATAAGGTGTGCAATGTGTGGATCCAACAGCCGTAAGAATGACGCAGGCAAACTTCAAATAGTAAACTACCTGCTGTTCTGTCATTGACCAGTTTGCCCACTTTGCTCTCCATTACGGTCAGTGTCTCCCCTGGCTGCTGTTCCATTAGCAGCCCAAGACGTTTCAGGTTGGCAAATGTGAGAAGGTGGTCCACACCATAGCTCTGTCAGGGCCAAGCAGAGCACACACACTGTTACACCAGAGACACCGTATAGAGGAGACATGCCACTTGGAGAATTATTAATGGAGCTCCATGGAAGAATTCTAAAACGCCAACTATGGCAGTTGGAAGCACATATCACACCCCTCCCCCCAAAACAGCCAATAAGAACTTAGGTTATATCTTTGCCTAGCCGCATGCTGCAAGCATATTAAAGTAGGACAGTTTAAACTATTTTAAACATATTAGACTGTAACACAAGCGAGGAGTGTCCCTTAAAAGGTTTACCTGTAGAAATTGTGCTTTTAATGACCGGTAATCTTTTGGCAAGAGTCCTGTAACAAAACAGATTATCTATTTTTTTTTTTTTTTTTTTTTTTTACTTGCATCATGGGGAAAATAAATAAATTGAAAAAAGTTAAACTGTTCATTTTAAAATGACTCACCATTCTCTGTCAGAGACAGAAGACAAAGGAGCCTCAGGCTCTCCAACATGGAGACCTAAAAAAGATGAGAAGTGAATAAATTAAAGATAATTACAGATTTTCTGTTACATTTTAATGAACTGAACTGTACTAAACTCACCTGTCTATTGATATGCTCTTCAACGAAGGAAATACATTCACGAATGTCAAACCCCTCCAGTAAGGCTGCCAGATTAAAAGAAATAATAAGACAGCAATACAATATTCCTTAAAAATAAAAACATACAATATATGTTTACATACAGTAGTTTACATCTCACTCTAGAAGACGTTTATGAAGAGAGCTAATAAATGGGAGCCAAGCTCCTATGTAAGCTCAGAGAGGAACAAGTTAGCACTGTTGACGACATCCACTTTATCAGACTGACCTCCAAAGAACTGCCCTAAAGCTGCAAAAAGCTATTGTATTTGAGTAGGCAACACATTTTAACATCTTACAGTGTTCTGTCTTCAACATCTCCTGAAAGTCCTGTTTGGTTTTCTTCTTCATCATTGACTCGCTAGCGCCGATATCTGAAAGAGATGTATTCAGTGGGATAATGAAGTAGAACCTATACATGAAATAGTTGATTTGCTTCAGTCTACTGTAAAACGTGACATTTACGTAAAGTCAGCAAACGATGTTCTTGTTTTAACCCTTTTAATTCCTCAGACACAAATGCCTTCATCTGTTTGATGTCCATCCCACTCCGTTTCTGTAAAAAATATATATATATATATATTATGAATAAAAGACGGTTACTGTAGTTACTTAAGCCATCGTAATGTCAAATATTCTTTGGAGATATGCACGGAATCTAGATGTAAATCTCTCTTCAGGCACACTGTTGGCTCTCTTTACTCACATCATATGCTGTTTGTAGATTCCTGGCTTTCTGGCTGAGGAAACTAAACACATTAGAGAAATGCTCATTTCTTATTTCACCGAATACCTGAAATAGAGATGTTTTAATGTATTAAGAGGGGTGCTACTTAACTTCAATTGTAAAAATGTACAAGGTCAGAATTCATTAAATACATGTAGAGTCAGCTGTCGTTTGTCAAGTTTATTGTTAAATACATTTTAATGGAATATCATTTGTCCTTTAAACTATAGTAACAATCAAAATTGTGTAAACATTTTGGAAAATTATGTTCTCGCTGTCACTTAGTCACTCTAGGATCAGAAAGCTAATGACAGAAAGCTGTTTGAGATAGGCCTCTTGGACCACTGGTCGAGTGGGCATCTCATATTTCTACACAAATCAGGTGGGATAGCTATATCATTGGTTTAAATGTTCATGTGGTTTGCAATGGCAGCAACTGCAACAGCAGTACATCACCACATGCCTTGAACCCAATTAATTCCATCACCTATGTTCAGAAAGGCCACAAGGTTCTGTTTAATTTGTTGATTTATATAGAAAAAAAACTCCTGACTAAATGTAATACAAGGCAAGTTACGTTGTCTCAAGACTATTTTAAGAGTGTGTACTCTGCCTTACCTTATCTTGAGAGTTCAGCATTACTTTAATACTTTTGTCAGAGGAGGTCACTTCAGGTCCAAACTCCACACATCCTACAAATAATGAGTTAAGACTTTTTGTCTTATTATTGTCATATGAAAATACAAGACATATATTACAGACTATTCTCAAACTGTTACTGTTTAAATTTTGGGAATCTGAGAAAACATAGGATACACAAAAGCACACATACAACACACCAAACGTTCATCTGACAGTTCAACGGATGAAATTACACCACCAACCACATTTTATTCTGAATATGTCATCGACGAGTCCCTCGTAGACAACTTGGGAGCACAGGGGTGTAACAAAGTCCACATCTGAAAATGCAATTGTCAACAGGGAGGGTCAAATAACAAACAGTTTGTTACAAACTGAGCTAGATGGTGTACAGATCTACAGAAAAAATAAAGTGCCACACCTCTATCTATAAGGAAAACATTTCCAATATCAGCTTCCTGGACCTTCTTCTCCACCTCGTCGACTTGCTTCTTCCATGAATTACATACCATCTGATATCAGCGCCACAAAACACAGAAACCATTAATTCACTGTGCACAACAGCCTGTGCCGTAGCTGCTGTCAAAGCCCGTCATGAATGTGCACACATTTATCTGACCTTGGCGTATCGTCCAATTCCGTAGACCTTAGAGAAGGGACCATAGAGAGAGTTCAGGAGACGCAGTGCACTGCCGGCTGTCCTAACCCAGCGCTGGTCCCCTTCCTGGGAGGGATTCACAGGGTGGAAGTTTCTCGATTTGACCCTCATCACTTAAAGCCAGCGCCCACTGGTGGAGTCATTTTGCGGCGCGTCGTGGAATGCACTTTTAATAACGGTGAGAAGGCAAATTGACACACTGGTGTCTCTTGATGTGCATTGAATCCTTCAGTGGGGTTTGGCCTTTACAGTAGAGTCACTGTCTCAGGAAAGGATGGATGATAAGGGTAAACCTGCTGCCTTTTGTTTTTGCTGTACCAGTTAGGTCAGATCAGAGCCATGGAAATAACAGTTACGACAACGGAAGCTCGAAATTGTCAATGGTCATATGGTTCACGGAGAGGCAAAACCTATGGAAAAATTGTTCCCGGAAGTATTTGGTGGGCAATTTGAATATATATATATATAGTCCATTTAGTTTAACTACAGTCTAGCTTTAAAGATGGGGGGTTGTTTAGGTCTGAGCTATAAACATAATTTACTGAAAACTTTGACATTACCAGGAAATTGTCCCGAAAGTATTCTGGGAGCTCCAGACTGATGATGTCATCATCAAGTGGAAGAAGATAGAAATCCCATTCATCAGTGGTCACATCTGTGTAGAGGGGTTTATAAGGTAAATGTTTACTTTAAATAGCATTCACACCGTTCATCTACTCTACAGTACAACACCAGGTAAAACACCTACCACCGAAGATTCCCTGCTCTTCCAACACTGTCTCACATGCGTAGAACTGAAACACAGTGAGATACAGTCATGATAAAGTAAAAATAAAAAGGGGCATCATGACATCTAAATTAAAACCAGGAAAATAAATCCAGTCTACCACCTTTTGGGGGGTAAATATGATCTTGTATTGTCTGACTTTTCCAGCTGCCTTGTCTGTATTGACCACATCTAGGGAGAAGTTTAGATGAAACAATCACAATATTAACATCATTATATTATGTTGTATTATACTGTATAAAGAAAATATATTACAAATAAATCAAAACTTTGAGCCTTCTGCATTTACCAGAAATCCACTTAACAGTCTGTATTCTTGGACGGATCAGAAAGCATAGCCTGGGAAAGAGATATGGAACATGGATACAGTTGCATTTACAAAGTAAATGTCTTACTAATGTATCTTGAACTGCAATACAGTACTTACTGATCTGATGTGCTAACAATAGGCTTATGTTCTACTTTGTAAAGTTTGTCAACTTCGTGTTGCTGTGAAGAAAGGAAAGAAGCTACAATATTTTAAATTAAACAACACACCACCTAAGAAGATGTGTTACCTTTAGTGTTGTGACATTAGCAATGCGGTCCAAAGGGCTCATCAAATCTGACTCAATGAAAAGGTCTTTTCTCCCAGGTAACTATGACACACATTAATTAAAGACTTTACATAGGGCAAATAAGACAATCAATAAATGGTAAATGGCCCATGTATAATAGGTCACTATTGTACAATCACAAAAATGCATGCATGCATATTATTTTCACAACACATAACAAATACAGACGTTATGCATAAACGTCCACCTCCTATTATCAGGCCAGCCCTATCACGTTAACATTCATATTTAAACATTGGCATGGATGATGTGCACCTGCTCCAGCAGGTAGATCAGCTGGTCCCTGGCCAACCTCTTGAGAAGAGCGAAGTCAGGGAGCGCAGGGCAATCTCTCCTGTAACTAGAGGCCATGGCAGATCATCTGAGCCAACCAACACACCACCCTGCAATAATCCTAGAAAGTAGAAAATACGAGTAATTATGAGTGAGATACATATTCATGTTTGACACAAAATCAAGATTCGCCTGTGCTACAGTACTCTAACCCACACCCGTTACTGTAACAGTACTGTACATTTACCTATAAAAACAAGCCGTACGTGTGCTGACAATAAGAGTAAATATTAACAATAACAATATGGCATGGCAAGATGTTAAACAACCTAACGGTTAAAACGAATAACAGCGGATATTATTAACAATATCTACCTGATTCCGTAGTGGAAAAGGGGATTATTTTGGCTAGGCGAGGTTGTTTCAACCCGGACACATTTTGATGCAAGCTATCACGACGCCTGCGCATATAAGAAACGTCACGAATCACTCAGTGACGAATTTAACAACGATAAAAAGTGGCAAACGAATAGTTTTATCTTTATGGTATTTGTTAGATAATGCAGAAAATATATTATCCTAATTGACAAGTCTTCTAATAAGAAAGCATTGAAAACTTTAAATGTCTGTACTTATTTTAAGATTTTCGTATATTGAATATAGATTTTATTTTATGTATTTTCTTTGTATACCCACCCCCTGGTATCTACTGTTAATTATTTTCTTCCATCTCAAGTACTTATGACTGTTTGGCATTCTTTCTCAAGGATGACCAAAATAGGAGTGACGTTAACATCCTGCGCCGTTTTTAAGCATTAAGGAAGTATCAAGTATCTTTTCATCATATTACTTGCAAACTAATATCATAACATATTACATATGTATGTATGGCAACAACTATTTAATTGCACAGAAATTAACGTGAGCACTAAGCGTAACAATAAAACGGCGCCATTCTGCTTCGTTCAGACAAGGGTGACCTGTGACTATTTAAATAATTTCTGATTTGTATGCTTAATGTTAACACGATGAATTTGGATGCTATTTTAATATTGGAGACCGTTAATTTTGCGGCCGAAAAACATCGCAATCAACGCCGTAAGGATACTGAAGAAACCCCATACATCAATCATCCTGTAGGTACGTCAGATAGATGCACTATATTCAAGCTTTATTTCTGTGCCTCCATGCTCAACGTGATCATGTCTCAAGGTCTCAAATTGTATGTTCTGCTTGATTTAAAGGAGTAGCGAGGATCCTAAGTTATGAAGGTGGCGTTACAGAAACAGAGGTTTTGCAAGTGAGTTATGAATTATTAATGTTACTTTCATTGTTGCCTACCTTAAGCAGTCAACTGCCCAATGGTCTGCTGAACAACCCATAACTACACAGTATCTACTTGCAGGCAGCTTTGCTACATGACACTGTTGAAGACACTGACACCAGCATTGCAGAGTTGGAGACCAAGTTTGGGTCAACAGTGGCGCAGATAGTTGCAGAAGTGACCGATGACAAGACACTCCCAAAGCAGGAGAGAAAACGACTACAAGTGGAGCATGCACCTCACTGTAGCCGTCAGGCCAAACTGGTTAAACTGGCTGACAAACTTTACAATTTGAGGGACCTCAATCGCTGCACACCTTCTGGTATGCTGATGGCCTATATTATACTTCTGTTTATATTTACATTTCATTCACACCTAATGATATATCATATTTAATATATGCCTATATGGGCCTGATTGCCCTGAGAGACTTGGGTTAGAAGCCTGGCCTGTGGTCATTTCCAAATCCCACTCTCCCACTTGCTTCTTGTCTCTCCACTATCCGGTCCAAAGACGAAAAGCAAATGTATATATACAATTTTCACGTTAACTTTTTTTTTTATTAGTGAGTCTGTCATCCCATTGTTGTCATGTTTTTGTTGCATAGAATACGACAAAAGTCGCTGTACGTAAGTGTACGGTGCTGTTGCACTCACAGTTGTACGTTACTGACTCCAGCAGACAATTTGTACCCGTGTGTTATTATATAGTTCTATGGTGTTGACATATCACAGATGTCATGTAATTGTAAACCATCTGCAATAATAATAATAGCTAACTTTATGTTTATGTTGCTCTGTTTGGTAGGTTGGACAGCGGATCGAGTCCTTGAATACTTTATTTGGGCCTCCCAGGTAGTGAAAGGTCTGAAGGGCGCTAACCCAGCCCTGGAAGAAAAACTGGAAGAGCTCCTCAGGCAGAGGGGGATTGATCTCTGACAGCAAAGCCTGAGCTGTCTGTGTTAAAGTTGCATGTTCTCCATTTTGCAATCAATGTTCACTCAACTCAAAATCAACAACATTTGCTTGTTTAGGATTGTGTTTAAAAACATAATAACCCATATACTGTAGGCCTACTGGTAGGCATATATGCACAGTGTCTGAAAATAACTGAATCCATTGATAAATGTCTATGACATGAATGAATAAATAAATAAATAAATGAAACAATCAAAATATTCTTTATAATTCAAATATTGCAAACTATATGTGAAGTGAATTTTATCCATAGACTATATGACTAGGAACGATTACTTGGCACCGGAACAGTACTTCGACCACCATTCAGTCGGAACAACTTCAATTCCGGTCCGTTATATTTGGCTTCCGGTTGAGCTTGTGTAATTTTAGCGCATTTTGTTCAAATAATATTGTAAAAAATTCCATCGTATTGACATTGTTAATCGGGCAATCATGTCTGGACGTGAGGCCCTCAATATGAAGTTACCGCCGATCCAGTCTACGGCTGGAGCCGTACCGATTCGAAATGAGAAAGGTGGGACACTAAAAGCTATAATAGTTATGCTAGCGCAAGCTAATTTGATATGTTTATATAAAAATGAGTTTTTTAATGCATATATATTAGCTAATGTTAGCCAGGTTCTTGAACTATAAGTAACGTTATAAACGTCTGTAGTGCTATACTCTTAAAATAGATCTACTTGTAGTATATGGCAGATAATGTATACTCCACAGTGCCAAAACGACTATTATTTAACATAATACAAACCTGCATAGAAAAAAGGACCAATTTAAAGTTTACATATCACGTTTCCTTTAAAAATGTCTTCAAATGATAGGCGACAGCGTTTTGTTTTATTATAAATGTAAGAAATGCGTCTTAAATAAAGTAATCACTTGCTTTTTTTCCTTTACAGGTGAGATTTCTATGGAGAAAGTAAAGGTGAAGCGGTATGTGTCAGGTAAGCGTCCAGACTATGCTCCCATGGAGTCATCCGATGAGGAGGAAGAAGATTTCCAGTTCGTTAAGAAAGGGAAGGATGTTGAGCCGGAGCTAGAGTTGGAGGAAGAGGAGGTATCGGACCCACGTCTCAAACGTCTGCTCAACCGAGTCTCTGAAGACGCGGAGGAGAGGTGCTTCTAAGAAGTTACTTTCACTTGTGTTGATGATGATGAACATTATTATGATGATGTCCTGTGACAGGTGTTCATTTTGGCCCGAGATATCATACTTTTGGTTTTCCTTCATTGTCAGGCTGGCGAGACACAGGCAGATTGCAGAGCCTGAACTGGTGGCCGAGAGCAGCGAGGACTCTGATGAAGGCACGTGGCATCCAGAACATGAGGAGAGCAGCGAGGATGAGGAAGAGGAGGAGGAGGAAGTGGATGACGAGGTTATTCCTAACTCCAAATCAACGTTTACTCTTGAGAAACAACACTGATTCGTGACTTGTGGTCATTCTTAATATCCATCCATCCATCCATCCATCCATC
>JAODTR010006891.1:0-10545 GCA_025399935.1 Amblyopsis rosae | reverse complement strand
GACAACACAGCCCTCAGGTTCATGGGGGCACCCAAACCTCTCCACCACGATAAGGTGATGGTTCCCGGAGAGGCTCTATCCCAGCCTATCTCTCTATCTTATACTATTATTAAAAATCATGTTTAGAACATCCAGTAGGGCCTACACAATCAAAGATGATTGGTATTGTTCTATCAGACTATCTTAAATCAGCCTCAATCATCACAAATTCCTGCTTCAAATTATATTGGGTTATTTACAGTTAATTGTTATTATTATTATTATTATTATTATTAATAGCAACCTGCTCCTCCCCCCGAGCAAGGAAAAGCTTCCATGATTGATGTTAGATGTGTGGACAGACCGCATGGCAACGTGTCATGTCAGCATTAGCGTTTTAATATATCAGAATGTTTTCACATCCATAACCGTAGGCTGCCATTTTTAAATAGATATGTTTTCAGTTGTCAAAAGCACTGTAGTATGGAAGGCCAAGACAGAGAAGAACATACACTTTCAGGCTATTGTCTACAGAAAAGTCTGTACAGAAAAATATGCTGTTTTTGACAATTTACTGTGTACTCTGCTTTAGGCTGCTGGAGTTGTCCTTGACAGAGTAAACATTTTTAAATAAGAACGTATCTAAGTAGGTTGGTGGCTTTGTCAAATCAAATAATAGAGTTAACCATAAGAAAATAATTGACCATGGCACATACGGTATGAAAGACACAACCCTATGGACAGCTCACTGCAAGAGACCCTACAAAGAGATAGACCACATCGCTATCAGTGTCCGCTCAATACCAGAAACAGTGTCTAAATTCACAAATACAGTTCAAATGTTATATTTTAAAATGTGCCCCTTCTTCTTTGGGAAAGTAACATAGAAACAAAACATGTATGATCTACTGATTTGAAGCTGCTGTAATCAAACTAAGTAGACAATCATAACAGCACAATATAACCAGAAACAAATATGTTAATTTATTATTTTAATTGAATATATATAGCCTTGTTTAGCATGAACCATGTTTATTAAATATATTACTATAATAATATATTTGTATTTAATTTGTTCTGTAAATCACTGTCCAGTTAGACTTTAACTCTATGGCTAAGTTGCATATAGTACCTACTGTATAATGTACTTGCTCAATATCCTCTGTAAGCCTGGGATAGCAGCTCTTTTTGAGTTAATTTATCCTCCCCTGATTGCCCTTTCCACTCCAATACTCTTATGTTAATCCATTTTCCCAAGTTCCCACCTGTGGTGTGTTCTTCCAGAGGCCAAGGGAAACTCAGCTTCCCTTGTTTTTTCGGACTGTAGTTGCCATTTTTATCAAAACATTTAGTTATTTTGGTACTTCTGTGCTGTTTCATTGCAGCAAATACAGCACAGAATTAGTGCTTCTTTGTTTCTCACAGTAGCTTAGCTATCCTACAATGAGTGAAACAGTGCCCTTCAAAATGGTATGGTGAATATGCGGTGAAATGAACTGCACTCCTACTGAAGTCAATCGGAGAGTAGGCCAAGCTGAGTTTATGTCCCTTAGCGAAAAAAGGTTGTAAAATGAACCAATCAAATTAGGCGGTCGGGTTGCATGTCAAAAGACAAAATACTATTAGAAGGAATCCAGCATCCTGCGGCGCTGTCCATGCTCTTGAAGACAGTGAGCAGGCCTAATAGACAAATGAAGATCGATGCACCCTTATGGATATAAATAAACACGTTCTGACTTTATGGTTGCTTCAAATGTAAAGTAGTGTTTTTGTTTGCATAGGCCTACTGGTATGGCAGTAGGCAATCAATTATGTTGTCCTACTTCGTCTATAGTTCAACTTTGACCTAAATACTCACCCAACAGCAAGGACGTGTGTGTGGTTGGCTGCAATTGTCTGTAGTTTTCTTAGCAAGGCAGGATGGAATGGAAAATATTTAAGGTACATTTATGCTTTTGTGTCAAAGCTATGCTGTAACATACGGATCGGGCATAACTTATGTGTCAGCCTACGGCATAGGTTGATGTGCACCTCTCCAAATATTTAACTATGTGTACATCCGTCCGTCGATTCGACGCAGCCGTTATTAAAGTGTAGTAGGTTATTTTATATAATACATATGTTTAAATTTTAAGTTTTCTTAAGTAACTGTGTGATGTTTCCCCCCTACTAAGGAATGCGTGTGTGGTAAGGATAAAGCATTTGACTTTGGCTATATTGCTTTTGTCAATGCAAAACTCACATCATTCATGTCCTGAATTAACCAACATCAAATATCGAATATGTGAAACAAAACTTTGGGATAATTTACAAACAACATAAATATACCATCATCCTGCTTTCTTCAAAAGGGGAAAGGTATCATTAGGTACGCCAATGGTTTAAACAACATTATCACATTATAAGAGACATGTCAGCATTGTATTATAATTCACATTAAACATTAATACAGAGGTTCCTTTGTCCTGGAATGTGCTGTCAGAGAAAGGTCACATGGTCACTGGTCCACAGAAAAAAGGCAGGGGTGGGAGAATGGCCTGGTCGGGATTTCCAGTGATACATGTTAATAAAATGTGATCTCTGTAGCGAAAAGAGAAGGTATTTTATTGGTCTCTGTCACTTGATGTTAGATAGTTTATCTACATAAGCTTCTAGATCTACCTAATATATGTTTTGTTAAATGCGGAGCAAGACCTGTATCAGTATTTCTATTACAGTTGGATTAGTTTAATCCATGGGCCATAACATATCCACAAAATATGGTCATGATCACGTCAAAATAAACTGTAATTTGTGTGCGCGCCACTGCCCTGTTTGTCTGCACTCGCTCGACTCCATGGTTCAGAAACCAATTCCAAGGAGCGTACTTTGCTCGTTGCCTGCGATGAAGTCACTCAAGCTTTAGGAAAACCCAGGAAAGCTTTATTAACATAAGGCTTAATAATATAAAGATTTGTTTTATGTCTTTTGCGTGTTCAAGCAATGTTAATATGGTCTAAACTCCATAATCCATATTAGTATTGGTGCACTACTGACCTACTATCCAAAGCAATGCTACTGTCTACAATACATGATACTGGTTCCAACAATAAGCCTTCTCATTCTTTCCATTATTTTAAATTTAGCTAAATAGAAATTGTGATGCAACCTTAACAAGCTAGTAGAACTAACTTTCTAAAGCCTCAATGTGTGATTCCAAGAAAGTTGAACATTGAAAGTCTTGGCTACATTTTTTTTATCAGAAAAAGCTACGTAAGTATGTAACATTGTTCTGTCTCACTGAGAATTTCCTTGTAAAATAAAGACAAAATAAAAACAATTTATATTTTAAAAAAGTACTGCTGCCATTCAAATTATGTTTGATTTTTGCACAAATCTTTTTGGCTCCTCTGACTGGCAACTAAGTAACAAACTCTTCAGAAACCACTGGAAGCCAAGTGACCCGGTGTTCCATGAGTACGTTGTCCAACACGGCACGTCTTCTGCTTCGCTGGGCTGTTTCCGTCATCTTCGGTGATGCTGTGTTTTTGGGTACAGCTCACCCACGATGGTTGACCCTGTGTGTATGCATCAGTGAACTCAGCCCAGAGCTATCATCTCACAGTGAGCCAAAATGTATGTATCCAATAGAAAGCACAGATCACATACTGTACATTAGGGAGAATATTTCTATCACTCTCTCTTCTCGAGTTCATTTCCTGTTAAAATACTATAGGTCAGCTGCTACAGGTTTGATTGTAGATTATTTGTTACTTAACTATTACCACCACATTTGACCTGTTAAGTTCTTAACCACCAATGCCAATCTAATTGATTTGGTTATACAGTATTTGCTAATAAATGCATGCTTTACATAAGTGTATATTATTGGTGTTTTTGTTCAATGACCATCACTCTTCTGCTCAAAACATTTCATCTTATTGACTGATTAAATTGAATTGGTAAATGTGATTACACACTATTATGATTTGGTCAATCATATGTAAGCCTCATCATAATCATTTCACTTTTGTGGTGCCCTGAGGTTAATATCCAATACGAGACTAATTAACGTGTAGCTAAAACCCTACTATTTCTATTTCGAAATAAAGGTCAAGTAATAAAGAAAAACAAATGAAAGTAGCAACTGCAATGCTTTTTGCTTAAACATTATCCTGGTAATGGCATCTTCTTCGATGTTTTGGTATGCCATTCCACGTCTCCTTCTTTTCCACTTGTGAAAATATTATTTTTGTCATTTCCAAAACAAGCTTCTGGAGAAAGTGAAATCAAACTGCACTATTATCATTACGCCTCGCTGAATGTAACAACGGCTTTCATATCTGCCTCTTTTGTGTAGTTTTCACAGGCCCACCATGAAACTGATTGCACCACAGGCCGCTCCTGCTGTGCTATTCTGTGATCTCCTCACACCTGAAATAGCAAAACAGACCACTAGAAACCACAGTTAGACGTAGGATCACAACACATACTATGAGTTAATCAGGTCTCAAATGCAAATATACACTATATATATATATATATATATATATATACACACACTGTCTATATACTGTATATTTAAATGGTAGGCAGCATTAAGTGACTCTGGGTTCTTGGTCCCATGCACACACGTTTTGAATAATTGAGCCATGGGCATGTGTGTACAAGTAAGTAGTGTCTTAGTTTAATGAAAATCTTTTTTGAGTTAAAACATTAATTAGGTAGGTATTATCCATATTTACACTATGTAACAATGCCCAAACGTCTAAAATGCCTCTGACAAACCCAGCAAAAATTATATGTGCTACCAAATATGCATGCTACCACTGTGTGTTCTCCGACATGTTCCAACTAATGCTATTCAGTTGCATGGGTCCACAGGGAGTTACTGTCTGGTGATAAAAGTATAAAAAATATATATTTGCATCTTGTTTTCACATTGATTCATTGCTTCAGTGTTCATTGATATCCATGGAATGGACCATATTACTGTGATGCTTCTTTAACTTATTCCGCCCCCACACTTTGCCATTTAACACTTTTTCATCCCGATTTCTTTTTCACTCTGTAATTTCTGTTAGAAATTCCTTTTTTCCAGCTAATGTTCTCTAGTACTTTTGAGGATTCTATTTCCTCTCACTTATGACAGGTTATTGGACAAATGACTTCAACTAATAGAATTGCTACTATGTATAAATTAATTCACCCTGTAAGCAGTTTGGAACACAGAAAAAAAGTGCTGTCATGTATTTTGTTAGCAGGGCTTGTGTGCACCAGTGGTTTTACAGTTATCTGTCCAAATGGCTGCCAGGATGTAATATGTACAGTATACAGTATGAGGAACTTCAGTGTTACTATTTGTTGCTTTTGCTCTTTGCATTTCCTCATACACTCTCCTCTTGTGACGATTTCTTCTAGCTGTAAGGATCACTGGACCATGACTCCATTGTATTAGTCTGCAGACCCAAGGGCCCCCTTAAATATTTCAACCACACTCTGAATTGTTACTGTTTTATAACAGAGCTCTTATCTAAATCCCATTTCATTAAATAAGAATAGCATTTCTGTTTTCCCAAAATTGATCAAAAATATGTTTGACATAGGTCATTGAATTCATGACTTCCATTATGAAATGCAGAATTCGTTAAACTATTAATGTTTTGTTTATAGCGAGCAAATTATTATTATCATTATTGTGATCATCAAAATTGTGTTTTACTTTCTATTAATTATATATGTTTGAAATTTGTCAAAAATGTTTATGCAGAATACTCATTTATCACCTTAGTTACTGCTGCAAACTGTTGCAGGGAATTACATAAAACAAATTTAATCAAAGTCAAAAACATTTCTATTCCAAATTATATATATTTTGTTCAATGCCAAACTTAAAGTTTCTGATAATGATTGTTGCATCAACGTTTCAAATACTGTAATCTGATATTGACTGTAATATATCTTAATATCCCTCAAAAATTAAGGTTGTTGTTGTTGAACCACAATGCAGATTCCGCTCTGGTCTTGGAACAACGGACCAGATCTTTACTCTCGCAAGGATCCTGGAGGGGGCCTGGGAGTATGCCCTTCTGGTCTACATGTGTTTTGTGGATCTGGAGAAGGCGTATGACCGGTTCCCCCCCGGGAGATACTGTGGGAGGTGCTGCAGGTCTATGGGGTGATGGGGTCCCTTTTAAGGACAATCCAATTCCTGTAAATCCAAAGCGAGAGCTGTGTATGGATTCTCGGCAGTAAGTCGGACTTGTTTCAGGTGGGGGTTGGTCTCCGCCAGGGCTGTGCTTCCTCATCAATCCTGTTTGTGATATTCATAGAACTACATAATAAGAAGCAACAATCCCACTTTGGCCATTCGGACATTCGTTGATGCTGCTATGATGCATTTTACATCATATATATCAGCGTGCCAGATATCAGCACTGGTAGTTCGAGCACACAGTCAAAATTAAAGTTGGAGCTGAAGCAGTGTTATTACCACAGATGGAATATATAAATATTCAGCCCAACTGCCTTTGATTCTCAACCACTGCTTAGGCAGCTGACAGCATTGAATACCATAGTGCTCAGAACCTATTGCACATTTACGTACTAATTTTTTATTAGATAACCTTCAACAGTTGTTCTTCATGGCCTGTTGATGCTTCCTAGTTTGTATGAAAACATGTTAAAATGTAACCTATTGTTTTTTGACTGATGATGAAGATAACGTAATAGCCATAGTTTGCCTTTGGGTTAATACAGACATCACTAAGTGTGACAACTGGTAGTGGAGAATACGTAACTCCTTCTGAGAAGCTGAAGAAAAAGTGTGTATATATATATATATATATATATATATATATATATATAATTTCACTTGTTGTATTATTACAATTATTTATTGTGATTAACAAAAAATGTAATATTGATATTGTGCTGAAAATACACATACTATCGCCTAAACAATCCAGCACCTCCAGTTAAGTCAGACAGACCCGCAACTTTAAATATAGGATATATATAGGACATCTGGGGCTAGTACAGATATGAAATATAAATGTCTGATACCTCACACAACAAAACACAATAAGCAAAGTTGAAAATTAATTTAACTGATAGCATTATTGTTTTTATTATACTGTATA
Organism: Amblyopsis rosae; assembly: GCA_025399935.1. Classification (NCBI taxonomy): domain Eukaryota; kingdom Metazoa; phylum Chordata; class Actinopteri; order Percopsiformes; family Amblyopsidae; genus Amblyopsis; species Amblyopsis rosae. The sequence continues at coordinate 3,445 of JAODTR010006891.1, read as the reverse complement.
TAGATGGATTTTGCGATAATATCGTTATCATGAATAGTGTTGGCCACGATAATCGTGTAGGAAAATCTGATATTGTGACACCCCTAGTTTCAGTATTGTTCGTTGGTGTGGGCATGCACTAACCTCCAAACACCTTGGAAAGCAACGCAAAGTTTAATTTGCTGTGCATTTGTATTTCATTGTCCCTCATTTCAAGAACATTTGAAACAAAAGCCATATTGTTATGCACACATCGTATTGTTGTATGCTGTGTGAATATGTAGCAAGTAACCCACTCTGCCCCCTCTGGCCAATAAAGCACAGTACATATTAATTATCACTTTAGGCTAGTGCGGATAACATATTAACAATGGATAACATTGCATAATGCATATGATTTACTCCCTTTAACTATGATATGATACAGCACATATTAGTATAATCTTGGCAAATGTGTATTCTTTTCAAAAACACAGCCTCCTATTCTTATGCATTTGGATGAGTACATGGATCCAAGGAGATACTTAAGGGGGCCAAATGGAGCGAGGCAGTTGCAATAGGAGCCAGCCAAAAGCACTGGGTATCCAGCTGCTCAAATGGGAGAGGAGTAGGGGGCTGTTTAGACATTGATTGGGGTTCTGGGACTCTCAGGCTGATTACACATTGGTGTCCTCCTAATTGGCATCTTCAGAACAGATGAAGTGCTTGTCTGCTCCAACAAACTCAATAAAGAGTTGAGTGGGACAAGATGGATTTTGAGAACTCGGGTTAGAAAATGGTGGAAGGAATATTCTGTGTGTGTTTGTGTGTGTTGATGGGCATCCAGCAAGGCCTCTCATGTTGCAACGCTTTAGTATTGTCAGCGTACGGTTCCGTGTACTGCAGGAAAGGCACAAATAGGGGGCCATTTGACCCATATGGGGCCGTGATTGATCAGGGCACTTTAGCCTGGAGGGTCCTGCTGTGTCCACAGAGGGCCTGTAGCCATTTTCATCACTTTCACTTTAAACCTGGGGATCATCCCGCCGTGATGGATTGGAGAAAGAAGAAAGGGTGGGGGAGGAAGGAAAGTAACAGATCAGGGGTGCATGGAGCCCTGTGTCAGAGAGGCGGATAGCGGGGGCTGGGGGACAGAGGAATGGATGTGGGGCGAGGCTCCTCTCCAACAGGGGGCGAGGGTCTAATAAATGGCTACTGCTTTGGGCCAATTACTCAATTAGCTGATGTGACAAAGTGCTCCGTCTTCTGCCCTGCCTTTGTTTTTCCTGGCTTGGCACAATGTTTGTCCTCAACTCGCAGGTGGAGGAGAGCTGGCTGTTGGTTGGACGGAGAAGGCTTCAAGGTCGTGGAGGTCAGACAAAGGCGCTTCCTTTTCTCTTAACAAGCTCACTCTTCAAGGCGATGCTCGCGATCAATCACATAGAATAGAATGTGCTGGAGCGTATTGTAATTCTCCATTACCTGTGGGAACTGATGAGGCTCCCTAAAAGTGGATGTATAACTTTAAAGGAACGCTACCCACGTTTGCGCGTCACTTCCCCCTTTCGGATGAAATTGGAATTAAAACAACCAATTGTGTTGCTTTCAAACTCCCAATAGCGCATGGCTCTCGAACACGTGTTCCTTTTGGCTTACACTCCCATCAAACCCCACTCCCCCACACACAGAACACTATAGGTTCACACTGCTCACTACCAGTCCCCCATGCAATTGCCCATACCTTCGCGGACAGTTCGCTATGGCACAAATGTGTGTTCCAGTGGCCATTACAACGCAGTGGAGTAGGGTAAAGCTTTATTATTTACCTTAGTATGTCAGTAGTTGTCCCTGTGCTAATGATGATCTCCTATTCAACCAGCGAGTGGTGTGCAGACGTGTGGCTCCATCAGAATGCCTTGGTCCTCCCACTGTTCTATTAGAGCAGTGTGATCAGTAATTATGCGCTGTCATTAGCGGGCGCCGCAGAGCCAGGCCCGTGAAGCTCCCTGGGACCCTCCAGATAACACAGTGACACTGGTGGTGAGTGCAGTGCACCGACGCTAAAGTGCTGAACACAACACAACACAGGGAAGCCCTTATCAGCAGGCTCCAGCCAGCCCACAGAGGCTCAGTGGAATCATGTGAACTAGTAACTGTACCACCCACGGTGCTAGGGTGCCATACAAATAGAAGCAGATGCTAAGGTGTACAGCACATACAGAGAAATACGCATGTTTTCATTTTTCGTGATGCATGTTATGTATTTCATTTTATTGTGAAGCACTTTGTGATGTATATCTGGGAAAAGTGCTATATAAATACATTTGACTTACATGTGACTCCCTTACCCCCAACACGCACGCACACATGCACACACACACACACACACACACACCCCAAATTGGTCTTGATTGGTTACAATACAGCATGTCTTTACGTTACACAGTATGTTGTGTCCATTCTGCATAGTGTTATAGTGGACAACTGTAGTACACTTCAATGATTAAAGGTCTTATTGTGATATATTGCCCGTGCAGTGGAGCGGGGATGTAGGGAGAGGAGTAGAGATCGGTGTTATCCTATTAAAGTTCCACTCATGGGAGGGGCATGGACTCGCCACATTTTTTTTCCCTTTTCTCAATACTGGGTTCCAGCTGTGTAATAGTGATGTGTTGTTGTGTACTAATTAACTTGCTTATGTCTCTAAAACATCAAACATATGAAGAATGGAACTGATTTTAATCGAAATGGCTGCAATTATCTTACATTTGGAGATGTTTTCTCTTGTTGCCTCATTTAAATTCATGTGTATTTTAACACACACTGTTAGATAAAATGACTTGTTAAAATGAGGACTTTTTTCTCTGTGTTTGACACGGCTTGCCACTGCTTTCCGCCAACTCTCATCAACAGGGAGAAAAGAATGGTTTACATGGGGTTGTTAGCAGGCACGGATAATTGCAGTCAAGCAGCGAGGAGTTAGACTATCTGGGAGCAAGGTCAAAAAGCCTTTTGGCAGCCATGGAAAGGTTTTACAGCCGAGATCTCTGCAAAATTTGCTTCTGTTTTGGAACATGACCATCAATGTAATTTAGCCAGAAAGTGTGCCAACACTAGCTGTCTGATTTAGAATGCAATTATCCTCTCAGGCTGGTTGTGTTGAGAACAAATATAATTTGCCATACAATACAATCAGAATCTTTTGCTGACTGTGCATTACTACATATTTACAGATAGCTGTAGTTTTATTTGTTAATTGAATAACATTAATTTGTTTCAAAATGTGCGTGTAAATAATTATACATTTTAAGCTGGTTCAGTTACATCACTTTATTGCATTTCACGCTTGATTAAGAATGTTAGGAGAAATATATTCATGAGGAACACCTGTGCACTGCATGGCTGCATCTGAATACTCAGTATAGACTACCTTTGGTGAAGTACCTACTGCCCAACCGTTAGTCTAGTACGTTCTATGAGTAAGTGA
>JAODTR010006887.1:0-10546 GCA_025399935.1 Amblyopsis rosae | reverse complement strand
ACTGTCTATAGTACGGTAGCATATTGTCTATAGCATGGTAGCATACTGCCTATAGCATGGTAGCATACTGTCTATAGCATGTAATACGGTAGCATACTGTCTATAGTACGGTAGCATACTGCATATAGCATGGTAGCATACTGCCTATAGCATGGTAGCATACTGTCTATAGCATGTAGTACGGTAGCATACTGCCTATAGCATGGTAGCATACTGTTGTCTATCTTTTTAAAGAAAATCGCGCAGAGCAAATCTGTTTGTATAGGCCAACTATTGTTCATCTGAAGGCTAAGTTCATCTCAAAAGACAAAGTTACATGGCTTATTGTTATCAATAAATCCTGTTAAACGGACGTCGCCTTGTAAAAGTTTAAACAAGACAAATTCCAGTGTTGGCGGCTAAGGGACCGTCAACAAATTACTATGATGAGTGACAAGCGCTGGCGGCTTAGGAACAGTCAACAAATGACTGTGAATCATAATAATGTGAATAATGATGAACAGCAATGAACAAATTACTAAGAACCGGTAAAGTATAGTATAGTACGGCAGCATATTGTCTATAGCACGGCAGCATATTGTTCTAGTATGGTACAATATTGTCTATAGCACGGCAGCATATTGTCTATAGTACGGCAGCATATTGTTCTATTGTGGTACAATACTGTCTATAGTACGTTAGCATACTGTTCTAGTATGGTACAATACTGTCTATAGCACGGCAGCATATTGTCTATAGTACGGCAGCATATTTTCTATAGTTAAGTACCATAGCATTATGATACAGTACAACACTGTCTATAGTATGGTACTATACTGTCTACAGTACTGTACCATAGTTGTGTTTAGTAACGTACAATATTTAATAGTATGGTAGCATGTTGTCTGTAGTACGGTAGCATAACGTTCAGTAGATTGTCATACTCGTTTATACGATATTATACTATTGCATAGTACCATGCCATGCCGCATACCGTTTATTATGGTCACAGGATTTAAGGGCATTTCAAAAGTATCCACTGTCCGATGTAAAAGCCCAACTGAGACAGCGTGCAGGGCTCATGAGATGAAACATGAACCGTCTTCCCCAGGAAGCGTGCCTTATTCATGGGGGAGAACACAGTGAGCAGCAGACTACGGCGCCCTCCGTGGGCAACGGCATCACGTCTCAAGGCCTGGCTGTGGCGCTGCACATCATTTACTTTACGCTGGCATGATGAAGACCCAACTTCTGGGCTGCCCCGGTGAACTTCCTCATCTCCTTAGCAACAGTCAGCCATGATTGACAGTGTAGGTTGACCTGCCCCGTGAGGCCTGACCATGCATCAAAAGGTGGTCAAATGTAGTAATGACACAAGCCCCCCGAGGCCCTCAGGGACTGGTGTCATTCCAAATAGATAAGACTGTCAGAATAGAGAGGCTCCACTAGAACCCTAACACCTGGTTCCTATAGCGATGCAACACTTCAAAAGCCCCTCCTGGCCCATAAAAGGATCATTAGGGGGAAGTGCACACAGGGGAGGTCAGACCCACTATAAAACTGCTTTTCCCAGCATTCATTTTGTTCAAAGCACCACAGGCTGGCAAAGGTCACTCAAACAAGGACATCTATTGGAAATACAAGCACGGCACAGGCTATGTGGTGTCATTGGGTCAGTAGCACACTTAAAGATTGTGTAAAGCAAAGGAAAGACTTGACGTTAGAAATCCATTCATTTAAACATGCAAGAACACTGTTAACTATGTAGTATTGTATTGTAGACTATATTTAATAATTTCTCTTTTCAGGATTTTTGGGAGGGCCAGAAATAGGGACAATATACGTAGTTGGTCCTAAGATTTCCATACCCCCCCTTAACACCACAACGATATAAAAGTTTAGAGAGCGTGCAAGTTATTATCTTACTAAATTGACTGTCCTTCAACAGCTTACAATTCCATATCTAAATCACTTACTGTCCTTTAACAGCCTACAGTCTGATAGCTATGCCCTCATTGCCGTTAAAAGCACATAATGTGATTGAGTCAATGTGCATTATTTGAAAGCTACTGGTTTAGTAGCCTAGCCTACCTGCTAACACCTGGCTACAAATCCAGTCGGCATTTTCGTGTTACAATCAGCATCCAAATACTCCAACAAACTGTAGGCTAGATTTACTTGACAAGAACAGCATCTCACGGCATCTGTAGGTGTAATGCCAAAAAGTGATCTGCTAAAAAGTGGTCTAGCTGTTAAAAACTGATTTCTTCCCACGAGAGCACACATAGGCTATAACCAATCTAATCCTTTTTACTAGTACTATATATCTATCTATTTAAAGTGAAAACACAAATCATAAAATGCACGTCTACATTTTCCAATCAATGTTCGCTGATGATACTTTTTTGGCACAACACCGCAAGATGGAGTTTGCCAAAGAACACGCGATGGGTGTGGTTACAGCGCCTTCTGCTGACACACCCCCAGCGCTTAAGAACAGATAATGATGATGGTTATATTTTCACACTTTTGAAACATCATTTTACATACTTGTCAACTTTTTTATTAATCCAAATGTGGCTGGGTGGTTAATATGACCTTTTTCTGTGGTGTGACAAACTCAAAACACAAGTGTATCCCTGCTTTACACAATCTTCAATTCAGCATGTGTCTCAGACTCTCAATCCCTTGACAGTGTTTACAGAACACCTCAGATACAACCATCAAGAACAGTCAGCCATTTTGTGTGATTCAGGTTGCGTGTGCTGATATGGGCCCACCTGGTCTCTGGCTGCCACAGGGAACAGACATGTGATCACAGCAGGGCACGAGAATTTCTTCTGGGGTTGGTTCAAAGGACACATCTCCTTTAGACTGTAGATGAACACCTCCTGCTCCTAAACACACACACACACACACACACACACACACGCACGCACGCACAGTCAGGGTTTTCTGTGTAACGGTGGTCGGCTGGTTAATGCAGGGCAGTTAAACATCACTCTCCGACACCTCAAAGAAGCTAGCGACAGACGCTCGTGCCCTTGGGCTTTAGCGTTTCTCGTTAAAGATTAAAACTGCCTTTTAATCTGAGGGAACCGGGCTCGTGTTCTGGTCGGGACGGTCCGGTTACATATGCATTTACATAAGGGCTAAATCATTCATCTACTGACTTGCCAAGCAGCATTTGAGAAGGACAGATGTCAGCCCAAAAATAGAAAGTGGGGTAAGCATTTCTAAAAACAATATGTTGGTCAAATTCACCAAATATCTACTTACAGACTGCAAGTTCTTTGTTCTGTGTGCGCCCTGTCAAATACTCCAGTTTAGGCATATTTGTTTTGATACTGAGCCTTTCCCCACCATCGCCTACCCCACCTTGAGTTAGTGTATCTCTTGTATGGTAACCTTACAGCCAAACTACTACAGGGAACACTAAAGGGAGAGGTGTATTTGTTTTGATACTGAGCCTTTCCCCACCATCGCCTACCCCACCTTGAGTTGGTGTATCTCTTGTATAGTAACCTTACAGCCAAACTAGTACAGGGAACACTAAAGGGAGAGGTGTATTTGTTTTCGTGTTGAGTTCAAATATCAGCAACCGTTCTCCAGTATCGCTTCCCCAAACTTTAAATGTCACAGACCAAATGCCAGCTCCACTACCACGACACTAGGCTGGAGAGTGAGTTGTGCATAGAGAAGATAACCACTTGAACTTGAGAATTCTGAATTCAAATAATTGTTTTGAAAGCGCCTGCCCCCCCAAGATGGCCGCCTAGTGGCCAGACCTTCCTTTTTTTTTCTCCAATGGGGTTTTAATTGAAGTTGTTCCTTGCCCGGGGGGAGGAGCAGGTTAAGGGGGTGTTGTTTGTTTCCATGTGAAATGTAGGTTGTACAGCCCTTTGAGACTGCGATGTGATTAAGGGCACTATACATAAAATTGACTTGACCTGCCTATAAGGACGTTGGCCCAACCCACCCACCTCAGTAGCGAGCCATAGCATGTTGTCCATCTTCATCTGGCAGCTGAGTCTGGGGCCTGGACACGACATCCTCTTCACCTCCACCAGACCCTTCTCCACATTCACTAGACTGTAGTGTCTGCTCTCTCACACACACACAAGCACCAGCACAGGCACACAGGCACACACACACGAACAGGCACACACACACACACACACAGTAATCTATTCAGGGATGTTTTCCTTTAACGTCAATAGCTAAATAGCTAAATCTGTTTCACTGGTGCAAAGAGCAAATATATGGTTAACAATCAGTAAAGGATTTAACATTGGTTTGACCTTAATGTAATTTACTGCTTTTCTATTGACATACAGTACATTGCTATTGTTGTGTTGGACTGTATCCTCTAGTTGTACCTCCTTGAGTTTGGCACTAGTTACTGCACGTGACATTAAATGTATCCATCGACAACATAGGTGAGTAGGGAACAACAGACATTTAGTCTCCATGTAAGCACTGGAGGTCAAGCTAATAAAAAATAAATCTAGGGTGTTTTAGCATCTCAACAAAGAACGTGATTGACTGTGATGACAGTCCTGTGTTCCCATGGCTACAGCTCCTAGCTAGGTCCAGGCGTGTACATGGGAGGCAGCATAGCGTGAGCGATGGGGAAGAGTAGCGTATACGTTCAACTTTAAGGGTTAACGGTGTAGTGAAAGGGTTAACGACGTAGTGAAAGGGTTAACGGCAGGAAGATAGAGCGGCCAAGCCAACAGCGGTCATTAGCACCATCTGTATGAAGACATGAAAGCTGCCTTTATAGTACTGAGATTAATCTGCCCCCCTGGGAGCACATTTGGGGGGGCAGACAATGCCGTAATTACACCTCACACCTGGAACCCGTCAAAGCCGGGGGTTTGGGGGTGCAATCTAAGTAGTGTGTATGCTGTATTGCACATGCCTTACTCTGTACGGGAAGATTACCCTGTGTTTGATGTAGCTAGGTTAAGCATGTGCAATGGGTTACAAAAAAAACCTTTAATATAGTACTGTAGGTTCTAAATGTTAAAAATGACAATAGCAATCTTCCCTTAAAACTCAGACTCGCGGTTCAGTGAAAGGCCCCCTTTTTGAGGGGGGTTCGAAAAAGCTTCCTCCTTGGAGTTAATGGGCCAGAGAAAGTGCTGGGGGTAAGGTTAGAAGCTTAAAAGTAAAGCTGAGCAGCTTTGCCATTTTCCCATTAAGAGGTAATTACGCTTGCTTTAAGGATTTAAACAGCTGTCTCCAACCCCAGCAGAAGAGCTGGGTGTTTGTTGTGCTGACACTTACATCAAACAAGCACCTAATGAGGCAGCTCCATTCTTGGTAACCAGCCAATCTATGCGATTGGTCCAAAATATGTTACCATGGTCTTGAGTGGTCTGGGGTACTAATTACTTTGCTAACTTCTGTGGTGATTGGGGAAGCTGAGAATGTGTTGAATCATAAATCTCCCTCGGGGGGAGTAAAGAAGACTGTGGGTAGAGCTGGGCGGCAGGTGATCCAGAAGTCGCTGGTTCGACACCCAATAGGTGTCCCTGAGCAAGACACCTAACCCTATCTGCCCCCCGGTGGTCGGATGGTGCCTTGCGTGGCTGAATACACCACCGGTGTCTGAATGTGTGTGTGAATGGGTGCATGTGAGGCTATACTCTAAAGCAACGGTTTTCAAACTGTGGGTCGGGACCCACAGGTGGGTCAATGAGCGGGTGTGAGTGGGTCGCGAAAATTGCAAGCGGCCAAGTGAGTAAGGTTGTTCCTAATTGGATGAAATCCTATTTAGCCGCATGTACACCATAGATTCTGGAGCGCTCTGCTCAAAAATATTTGGTGCTCACACACAGGTACAGCATTAGCTAAAATGCCTACGTTTTTGAAAGTTACATTACCAGTACTTGGTGTTTGGTGGGTTTCTAAATAGATTAGTCCTCTCTAGGTGGGTCTAGGTACAAAACAGTTTGGGAACCCCTGCTCTAAAGCACTTTGAGTGGCCGGAAGGTTGGAAAATCACTATATAAATGCAGTCCAGTTACCATCCATTTAACATGCACTACTGTATTTCAGTTCCACTGGCCACCACAGGCGGTGCTATGAGCACCTGGATGTCCATTGCGTGTATATCAACAAGGCCACCTGGATGACATGTGCCCTTTGCCCCGGAACTAAAAGGCACGTTCACCCAGGAAGTGACCACTTGGCAGTCTTCACCCGAGTAGTCCGAGTGGACTGCCGTCATCCAAAACTCACAGAACCGTGGTTACAGGCACTATGTAACCATAGTTTCAAACAAGAGTCGTCACAGACACACAGTAAGGCAGCGTACATACAACATCATGTCCCACCCTCACACACACACACACCTATTGTCCTTGTCTCCGTCCCAGAAGACAGCACTGTAGCCCTGCAGGTGAGACAGGAACAGCTGGCAATGGCTCTCGCATGGCAGCAGGTACCTCAGGCACGGAAAGCTGGGCTCCTGCATTTGTCTCACACACTGCATGGCCAGAGGTCTCTGAACGCACACACACACACACACTGATGCAATCTTCTCCTCATTACAATCAATTGTTCAGCCAGTCAGTAACAGGGTCTATGTTCATGCAAATACTGTAATCCATGCATTTAAAAGAGGTTTCATTGAAAAGTTCTCTTCTTATGGAGGAGTTCCTGGTAGAAAACGAAATTAGAAAGAGAAAATCGACAGAAAAGAATGTGAAAAGTAATGACACAATACTGGGAAATGTAGATCTTGCGTCAGACGTGAATGTCGGGAGATAACTTTTCTTTGCGGGGGAGGGGGCAATTAGGCAATCAGCTGCACAACAGAACAATTCCACTGTCTACAGTATATGTACTGATAGAGTTAGTAGACATGCAGGTTAAAGGCTCTAGTTTCTGGATTCTGGACGGCACAAGGCAGATGTTCTGTTGGGCGTAAAGTGCTCTCTCTCTCTTGAAAGGGCGCGTTTGGAGACAAATGCAAGAAAATAGGGCGGCGCATCGCTTGTCCGGGCTTGCCTCGCCTGTGTGCTTACCAGCCGGTGATGGAAGCCCTTGTGCATATGCAGACGTCTGCCTAAAAGAGAGCTGGCCGAGTGGTGCACGCGATACCTCCCTGCCCATATGGGCATTGGTGCCTTAGGAGGCCGAGGCTCGAGTCCGGCCGGCAGTCATTTCCCAATCCTTCCCTGATATCTCTCTCCCACTAGCTTCCTATCTCTCTCAACTGTCAAAATAATACTAAATGATGGCTGGAGCTGTCGCGTAAGCCGAGGCGCCATAACCATATGGGCTGTGGGACACCTTCCCTGATATCTCTCTCCCACTAGCTTCCTATCTCTCTCAACTGTCAAAATAATACTAAATGATGGCTGGAGCTGTCGCGTAAGCCGAGGCGCCATAACCATATGGGCTGTGGGACACCTGGGTTCGAATCCCATTGTCATTTACCAATCAATCCCCAATATCTCCCTCCCACTCGCTCTCTACATTGTATTGTACATAAAAAAATAGATAGAAAAGCGATCAGGCCCACAGCATCTATAGGGAGGAGCGAGAGGAACCTCACCTTCTCCGGCTTGGTGCCCCAGCATTCGCCCATGAGGTCGTGCAGGCACTGGAACTGGACCTCGTGCGGGCTGCCCAGAACCGGCCGCACGCCCTTGGCCAGCTTCCTCGCTACCTGGAGCTGGTGCTGGCCCAGGATCGGCCTCTGGCCCGACAGCAGCTCATACAGAACCATGCCGTAGGAGAACATGTCCACCTGGGGGAAGGGGAAATGGGGGGAGGAGATGTAACATTCCAGTGAATGTCGCACCTAGACACCAGAGCTGCAGACGGACAGGCTTTGTTGAATCGGCATTCTTATTCCCTGTTCTATTGCTCAATAAAAGCAGAGGAACCGTCATTTCTATGAAAAAGCTTAGCGGTGTTCAGCCACCCACCCACTACAGTTGCACTTAGCCACACAGATAACAGTAAACCCTGCAAGAATAACATGCACTATGTTGACTGAGTGATAGTAAGCATCTGACCTGAATGGCTGCAGCACAGTTAAGTGGTTACACACAAAGCGCTGTTGCACAACACAAAATACAGCCTTGTCGACATGCTGCTCGCACGCCTCTGCCATCATCCTACAAAAGCTCTCTGTCGGAAATGCTGCCGTTTATGCCAAACATTGCTCTGACTCCACATCCTACAGTCAAGTCACATTTATTTATACACCACATTTAACCACAACAACAGGATATGACCCAAAGTGCACGAGTAAAAGGAATAAGGAGCCAAGCGTAATTTAAGGAGGTTTTATGATGTTTGCATCACGTAACGGTCACCATGGCCTAGGTGAACATCCATCCATCCATCCATCCATCCATCTTCATCCGCTTATCCGTAGTCGGGTCACGGGGGCAGCAGCTCCAGCAGGGGACCCCAAACTTCTCTTTCCCGAGCCACATAATCCAGTTCTGACCGGGGTATCCCGAGGTGTTCCCAGGCCAGTGTGGATATATAATTGGGCATACAGGCATTGGATTGCCCTTTAAAGGGACCCCCATACTCCCGCAGCACCTCCCGCAATGAACATACCTTTCTATATTAGGTGCCAGTGAGCAGTGGGCTTGAGAAGGGATACAAGTGATGACATCAGCATACTGAAGGGGGAAGGGTTGGATATTCACCACAGCAAAAACAAACAGAGCAATCCACTGGGAGCCCCTGCTGTGTTCTGATCCCAACCGATGAACCTTCACATTGGCCCAATCGTACATCTCCCCAGTGTGTGACATCATCACACAGCTACAGATGTGAACGTCTGTGGTGGTGTCGAACGGGCTAGCGGAGGTGGGGGGCTCGCTCCATCCCAGCCTCCCCGTCCCATGCCATCATCATCTGGCTTCCCCAAACGCCCACGCTGCCGGCTGCTGCTCATTAGCGCCGCCAAGCCTCGTCGGAACCGCCAGGATGGCCCGGCTGGCTCAGTCAGCAGCGCGCTCTGCAGGACGCAGGCTGATAAAGCCGGGCCTGGCTTATGGAGCTTTCAGGCAGCGCTTTGAACATCTACGCCCCCCGCGGAGACAAGGGGCCAGCGAAGCAGAACCCCCCCCCCAACCCCCCATGTAAACCCACTGCTTCCCCCGCAGACAATGGAGCTCAGGGAGGGCCAGGCCAAGTCAGACTGGAGACACTGGAGCATTGTAAACACAGGAGGAGGGGAAGAGAGAGAGAGAGAGAGAGGGGAGAGGTAGAGTCAGACGACAGACAGAGATAGAGAGAGAGAGAGAAAGAGAGTCAGACAGAGATGGAAAGATGGAGAGAGAGAGATGGAGAGACAGACAGACGGCGAGAGATAAAGATGGACAGAGAGACAGACAGACAGACAGACAGAGAGACAGACAGAGGGAGAGAGTCAGTCAGACAGACAGACAGAGAGAGAGAGAGACAGGCCAAGAGGCATCCGTTATGCGCTGCAGCTTCCCCCCATTAACGCTCGAGGACTCGTAGCCAGGAATCACAAAGGCAGATTAGCTAACATGGCTACTGTAAAACACGCGCACCAAAACCACAAGCTGTGCGTGTCGTACGTGCACACACACACGCACACACACAGACACACACACGTGCGCACGTGCGTGCTCTACCTTCTGGCGTCTGCTATTAGCGAAGGCCGTACATGTGGTCCTAATCAGACAACAGCGCACCGCAGACGAAGCTGCCAGTCGAGCTATAAATCCTGCAGAACGGCAAATAAACACGGAGGCTGGGGCGGCCCGCTCCACTGCACGCGTAGACCTTCCTCTAGCTAGCACTCGCCACCACAAGAGCTGTGCTAGCACAGAGTTTGACCCCTGTTGACCCCCTATTGGCACGGCGGCGGCTGTGATGACGTGATGCAGAAACTGTTCTAATAGAATGTTGTCTGCTTGCAACTGCTGGTCGCGGGCGACCTGTCCAACCAAGGTCATACCGAGGACCCTTCATCCAAAGTGATTTAACAATGAGTGTTACCAGGAGCAGGTAGGGGTCAGGCATATTGTGCATAGATGCTTCTCAGCCGTTATTCAGACAGGAACAATCCACGCCAATGGATTTATCATAACGAATGTCAATACGAATAGTGCCCATTATTCCTCTCTGGGGGCGTTAATGGGTATTTTGAGTATGTTACATTCATTCCTCAAGTACCTACGATCAATCTGAGACCACCACGGTATGTCTACAGCTACTGTACTTTAGCAGCTATTTTGGTGTAAATTGACTTTGTTTCAGGCCATGCATGGTAGGTTTAACTGTCTGGATGTTACACACGCTCAGCCTCATCAGCAAAATGCCGTTCGTAACATAAAGAGAGAGCGAGAGAGAGAGAAAGAGAGAGAGAGAGAGAGAGAGAGAGAGAGAGAGAGAAAGAGAGTCTGATAGACAGACAGACAGCAAAATGCCGTTTGTAACAAAGAGAGAGCGAGAGAGAGAGAGAGAGAGAGAGAGAGAGAGAGTCTGACAGACAGACAGACAGCAAAATGCCGTTTGTGACATAAAGAGAGCGAGAGAGAGAGAGAGAGAGAGA
>JAODTR010006886.1:0-10546 GCA_025399935.1 Amblyopsis rosae | reverse complement strand
GGCAGGACAGTCAGCTACCGTAGCGCACACTGGTAAAGTTTGAAATTCCCTCCTCTTTTTTTCTCCCTTTGGCAGTGTGTCGCCCAATCGCCCTAATGAACAAACCGTCCCTGTCTTGCAAATCACATTCAGATTCAGATTATAATATTTCTTTCATATATATTATGTAAGTATTATGGACAAAATATTTCCATGTATTGTAAACATATAAACCATGCCATCTTTATAGAATTTATATTCGTTACCCCAAAGCATGTGAACAATGTACAAAAACACATGAATAGGCCTATGCTTTGCTCCAAATGATTCAAAATGAGCATGAATTAAATTAAGAATGACATATTAATTCAGTAAAACGTATAAATAGCCAAAAAATTGCTTATCTTAATTTTATGCTAAATGTAGGCCTGGTCTACATGTATTTCAACCGTGAATGAGAATTTCAGATAGAACTACTTCTTTTAAATAGGTGAATGCATATCATTTTAAATGTAAAGTTAAATGTAGATAAATAATGATTGAAAATGTAAACGAACAGCCTCATTTATATATCCAAACAAAAGACTAAACAATAGAGGACCAGGTTCTGCAGACACACAGACACAACTAGTGCTCAGGCTGTTGACTTCATTTCCCCTCTTGCAGACTCGTCTCAGCGCCCTGTGGGCGTGTCAGCTGCTTCTGTATGCACAAGGAATTAACACGGACATGGGCCTTAAGGGTGGAGTCAGCGATTGTACATCTTATACTTACATGGCAAATCCAGTGAATATCTCCTCAGTCTGCTAGCTGCCTGTTCATAATAATGTTAATAATAATACTCAGGTGTTTCTACACAGCTGCCTGCTTCACAGTCTGTGGATGGATCCACACGATCCATAGGGACTGTCTGTGCTACACCAACATTGTACGGACATGCACATTGGCTGCACATGCACGTGGCCTGCTACGTTCACACGCGAATCTGAATCACACCAACATTGTTCACGGGGAGCAGTTTGTGCACATAGGTGACATAATTCTAAAGATAGCTAAATCCTTTACAGTAACGTGCAAAAAAAGCTGACACACCCACACAGCACCACAGAAAGCACTCGTCCTTGTGTCCGCACAAGTATACCTGGGCCTTGAATGAGTCATGCAATCAGTGGGAGAACATGTGAACATGTTGATGTGGAGGCAGATTGAGGAGAACGCAATTCACGTGTCTGGTTGTGTTGACTGGTGGTGCCTTCTCTTGCTTTTCATGTGTGACATGGATGAGAAGGCCAGAGGTGAGTTCAAATGTAGCAAACTGAGGTGATCGTTCTAGGTGAACTGGTTTTCTTTGAATGTTTAAATTTGAAAACATTTGTAAATGCCTCACACTTTAGCTATAGGTATGTGATGTATGACAGTTGGCCTAAATGGTATACAACCACTTAGCTAAGGCTTAATAATGATAGAGGAATTCATAAAACGTATCAACATTACTGACTGACAAGTTCGCAGTGAACTCAAAGCAAATGGAAAACTGAACATGTTTGAAAACATTCACCTTTGTTTGCTAATTGAAATGCAGCAGGGCTCAGAGGTAAGGTGTTGGTAAGGGTAAAATATCCATGTGACAGAAGAGCATATCATATTGCCTTCTGTATGTTTCTTCTCCCGCTCTACTTTTCACTCTGGGAACAGGTGATTCATGAAAGTCCTATGAACCACACACACAATCATGTGTCTCTTACAGACAGAGCTACTGTAAAAAGCAGCCCACCTCCACAGTATTTGTGTCCCTCAAGTAGACAACACATATTTCTCCAAAACATTAAGGTATAGTAAGTCATTCTGGAGAAGCTATTGGATTTTAGAACTCAATCAAAACAAAAACCCATCTCCCTCAATGCCATAGTTTTCTCCCTCAGAAGCTCCGCCTCAAACATTGGAAACGAATTGCATAGGTAGTGTTATTGTATGTGGTATGCACCACTTTGTTTGTGTTCCTATTTATGGAGTCAGGGCTGTAGACACACCTGATTATTATTCAAGCAAGCACAGAGAATGGCAAGCTTGTGGACCGCATGGAGATTATTGGCAAACAGTGTATTATCTTACAATCTAAGTTTACGATACATTTAAGTGCGATCCATAATGATATTTACCAGTTCTTCCATGTGCTTGGATTGGCAACCTCTTGTATGATTCTGTCACTTAGCTGTTTTAATTTGTAGCTACATTTGCATTTTGATATGCATTTTAAAGAAAAATTCTATATTATTTTTATGATGTGGCGCTTGTGAAACTATCCTCTAGACTGGTGACAGTTTTCCCATGTAGCATGTTAGTATTTATATTGCAGTATACAGCAGACAGTGGTAGTATTTGTTAAGTCAACAGTCACCTTGAAATTCATGGTTGAGAAGAAGCTGCACTACCATTGATGCATCCATTGCCCCTGTTAGTGTGATCTCCCTTTTTTAACCACTCTGTAGAACTTCCATGAAGTTGGCATCTCATATGATGAGAATGTGAATATACTATAATTTACATTAATTTGTGCATTCAAAATAAATATCAACCCGTTTTAGGGGGTGATGTCCTCTCTTCCCATTAATGTTAATTTCACTTTTAACTGGTCATCTGTGCACATTTGTGCAAAACCACATTTTTGCATTGTTAGGTTTATATTATACAGGTGGCATTATCGTCAACAAATTTATCTTGAGCTGGGATGAACCAGATAGCTGATAGGCGTAACATGTCATTTGTCTAAAATTATGTGCACAAATCTTTCACAATGCAAATAAGTTTTGTTGTTTATGTTTATTAAATGTTAAAGTTTTATTAATCATTGTTAGAGTGACTGGACACGAATGTATTCAGCAGAATGAACAGAAGGAATGAGATGAGTAAAGAGAGAGATCAGATGTTCAGAGCAGAGAGCTGGTCGATGGAAGATATGAAGTTTCATTGTGTGACCTTCACTTTCTTCTGCAGAGCACACACACACACACACACACACACACACACGCACACAGAGCAAGGAAGGGGTGACAGTAATATGATAAGGGCGGGGTCAGGGAGCGAGGGCGGAGGAAGCGGACGAAACATAAGTCAGGAATGTTAGAAGTATTTAAATACTTTGTTTACATGTTGCTGAGAATCTCTAGACCTTAAAATATCTCCCTTCAGACAGTGGTAGTATGTGTGTGAATATGTGTTAGTATGTCTACGGTACTTGGGGTTGATTTTTCTATTCTTGACCAATCAGGGCAAGAAACAACTTCTCACCTTTTGAAGAATCAGATCTTTATCAGATCTTTAACGTGATATCACTTTACTTGTCCAACATAGCAGGTTACATTCATATTATCTGAACTATATGTTAACACTATTTACCTGTTCTGTTAATGGGATTAGAGGTTTGGCCTGTTGCCCAGCAACTATTTTGACATTTCATAAAAGAGCAAGTCCACATCTTGCACAACTCAAATGACATGTAACATCTGTTTACTTACGCATGCACGCGCTCATGCACACACGCACACCCACACACACACGCACACGCACACGCACACGCACACGCACACATCTACTGGAAACTAACACTGATTCCACTGTGTGTGTTTGTGTGTGTGTGTGGTTTCCATTAATTTCAGTCAGACAGATTTTCCTGTAACTTCCAGCGGGGAGGTGCCACGACTGACAAGTGACTTTTGGTAAAACAGCCAATCTGATCATTACTCCAACATTGTGCATGTAGGCTACAAGGCTAGTTATAATGAAGATAGGTAATTCCAAAACACTGGCATTTTGGCTTTGGCCTATAGAAATAACTGTTTTCAGTGCGACGTGTAAAGGGCTTTGCAGACGCCTTTTGAACAAGGGCGGGGCATCTTGGTCATGAGTGACTCATGACATTTTGGACAGGACACGTGACATGACACTGACCGACTTGGTCTTCAGTCTTTTGAATCAATAATTTAATTGAATTGAGTCTTTAAAAATACTCAAATCTGCCATCTATACTACATTAAACCTCTATTAGTTTTGTATCAATAAATTGCTAAAGTTTGAGTAAGGATGCAACAACAGCAGTAAAATGCATTGAAGTGTCTGAAAGTAGAGTTGTTGAAGCATTTAGTAAAATCAATGCGTTTATGGTTTACGTGTCAATACGAGTCACGACACAAGCATCTTCAACATCTCTCAGCTAAATACGCCACAACAGCAGCTCTCAACGTTTAAATAAAGACTTTCTGAACACGTTTACCACCACTCCCATCAGGCCCACTTCCTGTGGTAGATTGAGTAACATTGAGGAAATGACAGCAGTAGAAAGCTAATGGTATTGCTAATGACTCCCTGAGGATTGTGGGAACGTGTACATGTACATAGCGGTGTGTTTGTGTGTGTGGCAGGCCTCTCCTGGACTAATGAATGATGGACAGATGTCATACTTTATGTGCTGTATCTGTTGTAGTCAAAGTACTTCTTCCCATGATTATATTGCAGTACATGCACTAACCATGTATACTGTATTGAGCAGTAGAATGACAGGCACTAAGTAGACGTTCAGACTGTAAGTACTATATTATTGTTTCCTCTCAGATCTGAACTCATCCCTGGCTCCCTCTTCATCCCCGGAATCGTTTGTGACCTCTGACCCCTACGAAGACGAGAACTTCCCAGGGGCAGGTCCTCCACCGGACGGCCCAACGGAGGCGGCAGGTGGGGCTACAGACGGCCCCAAGCTGGTGTACGAGGGCCTGAATGACAAGTTGATCCCCATCTACTGCTCCATTCTGGCTGCTGTGGTGCTGGGCCTGGTGGCGTTCATCATCTTTAAGAGGTGAGCAGCACCGTTTACCCTTACATTACATTAGTGGCTCTTATAGGTGGACTTTGTAGTCCAAAGGAAGTTTAGTTTATTATAAATACATTTGTAAAATGCTGTCATTCCACTGGCATGCACACATTCCACAGATTACTCCTAACAAATAGGTTGAATCAATCAAATGTTTCTGCATTTGACTGATAATGCCTTAAAACTGTTTTGCTTAAATGTGCATATTACAGTACAGAGACTCAACCATGTTCTCTGCAATTAACCTGAGGACCACACAGAATGTAGGCTTTCATTTAGAATGTTCCAAACCTTCTTTGTGGAAGAGGCCCTAGAGCTCATGTATTTAATTATTAATGAAATCATCTGTCACGTCTCCGCCTGTCCTTGCCTAGGGGCAGAGCCTCGCCTTGTTTCTGCTCTCACACACACGCATACGCAGTTGGAATATGTGTGTAAACACATGCATCCATCAACACAAAACCAAATGTGTTGCATAACAAGGAGAACTGTGACTAACTTTCACTGTAACTTCTTGACCTGTCAAAGAATTAAGGATGTTCTTATAGGACAACTAAATTGACCAGGCCTGTCCTCATAGAAACCATTATAATGATGGAAACAACAGCCCACATTAAGCCTAACTCTGACATTAGTCTGACAGAAAGTACTAATGCTTTCTAAGTCAGGCTGAGTTGGTATTAAACCAGGTTTATCCTGTCAGCTGGCCTTGTAACACAACATCAAATCAAATACGAATGTTTATTTGACATCAAACCTGAACAATTCTGTGTCTTCCAAGGGATTCCAATGGGCTCCTATGGGTTATCTTAAAACCTGTGTTCCAGTGGATGCTGTTGGGGTGTGTTGCTCTATAATGAGACCTGCTGGGTTCTGTTGGGTTGTGTTGCTCTATATTGAGCCCTGTTGGGATGTGTTGCTCTATTATGAGCCATGCTGAGTTCTGTTGTGTTGCACTATATTGAGCCCTGCTGGGTTGTGTTGAGTTCTGCTGCTCTACAATGAGCCCTGCTAGGTTCTGTTGGGTTGTGTGGCTCTATAATGAGCCCTTTTGTGTTTTGTTGAGTTCTGCTGCTCTATAATGAGCCCTGTTGGGTTGGGTTGTGTTGCTCTACAATGAGCCCTGTTGGGTTGTGTTGCTCTATAATGAGCCCTGCTAGGTTCTGTTGGGTTGTGTTGCTCTACAAGGAGCCCTGCTAGGTTCTGTTGGGTTGTGTTGCTCTATAAGGAGCCCTGCTGGGTTCTGTTGGGTTGCTCTATAATGAACCCTGCTAGGTTCTGTTGGGTTGTGTTGCTCTATAATGAGTCCTGCTGGGTTCTGTTGGGTTGCTCTATAATGAGCCCTGCTAGGTTCTGTTGGGTTGTGTTGCTCTATATTGAGCCCTGTTGGGTTGTGTTGCTCTATAATGAACCCTGTTGGGTTCTGTTGGGTCATGTTGCTCTATATTGAGCTCTGTTGGGTTGTGTTGCTCTATATTGAGCCATGCTGGGTTCTGTTGGGTTGTGTTGCTCTATAATGAACCCTGCTGGGTTGTGCAGGTGGAACAGCTGTAAGCAGAACAAGCAAGGGGCCAATAGCTGCTCAGCGGGTCAGAACCAGATGCCGTCGCCTGAGGGGGAGAAGCTCCACAGCGACAGCGGCATATCTGTAGACACCCAGAGTCTGGACCAGAGCCAGGCCCAGAGCCAGGCCCAGAGCCAGGCCCAGAGCCAGGCCCAGATTGGTACACAAACTCAGAACATCTGTACACATACACACGTCAGAAAGAACACACAGCCTTCATCAACGTCACACCCTGTCAGGACAAAGAGATGAAATCACAGAGGACAGCAGATCATTCATATTATGTCATTAACCTATTATTATTATTATTATTATTATTATTATTAATATTGTACATTTAGTAGCCCTGAAAGGCTAGACATTTAAAAACTAGCTCTGATCGCTGTCTAAATCTATTCTGAATATTAAATAGCCCAGTCTAGCTGGATCTATTCTAGTCTAATGCCTTGTTCTGTTAGAAGTCACAGAAGATGGTGATTACCTTTGAGCCTTGAACTCTTATATAATCTGATATTGTGATTGTGTCTAATGACATAACATACCATCCTATCTCGTGTGTAATTAACATGTAACATGTAACATGTAACCCCATCTCCTCACCCACCAGTGCTGACGGTGGACGAGGCTCCCTGCGAGCTCCTCCCACTCCACGCCACAGAGGAGCTGGAGCGCCTCCTCTTCCGGGGGGAGGGCAGTGATTGGTGCAGCCTGGCAGGGTTGCTGGGATACGAGGAGGAGCACATCTCTTCCTTCTGCCAGGAGGAGCATCCTGTCCGAGCGCTGCTCTCTGATTGGGCGAGCCAGGACTGTGCCAGTGTGAACGCGCTGTGCACAGCGCTGCGTAAGATCAACCGCGAGGACGTCGCCCAGAGCCTGGCGCTTGGCCCCAGTGCCACCTCTGTGGTCTGAGCAGCCAATTAGCAGCCTCCACACCTGCTTCTGTCAGCCTATCAACAACAGGATTACACACAGCGCCCAATCAAATCCCTTTATGCTCAAACAGGGCATACAGTACAACAAAGAAGCCATGTTGCCTCTCGGGCTGGAAACATCTGGAAACATGTCACAAAGTGTTATGTAGTTCTGCATGCATGCGCGCGCACACATGCACGCACGCACGCACGCACGCACGCACGCACGCACGCACGCACACACGCACACACGTGCCTCAGTATAGATTAATATGCATCTACCCAGAGGGTAAAGGGGGTTTTACAGACCAGGAATGTCCTAAAAGGTTGGGACTCAGAAATTATATAATAAGCTGGATGCACAACCTGGTCAGCTACCTAGTGGAAACAATAATGCTTTTGGTGCCATTGCAGATTTGACTAACACCAGCCCCATAACACAGGCTAGAGTGGCACACAAGACATGTTTTAGCCAAACAAAGACCAAAATGGTGATGTGGAAGTATATATAGTACATATAGGGAACAAGCCTCTCTAGTCTTGACCAGCCACCAGCTGTGAGAACGGCTGCCAGATATTCTATCACTGAGACAGTTTACCTGACAACAACTGTCCTAGATACCATGTCTTGGTCCCAGCCATATAGAACATTCCATGTGTGATGTCTGGGGAATGGGGTTTGTCCTCTGGGTAATCAGTATTGCTCAGCATTATTCTGCCAGATTCAGGCGTGAGGGACCATTTTCTGTAACGGTAATGTATGAAAGCATTCTCGTGCTTCTGCCATGATACTAATGCTTGTCATTGTGCACCACACATACAGACAGTACACATATAATTGACCCATATTCTACTACAGTATTTAAATACGCATGAAGTTGTCCCATAGTACAACTCCAGGGAACAGCTGCTTTATCAGCTTTAATGCTCAGGGGCTCTGAGTGACAGTATTGATAATGTGCTACTATACTACTGTATCGTGGCCTTAAACCACGCAAGGACAATCTCTTCTGGCTACTGTGACCTGCACAGTGATTTCTGCACTTGACAATCTTGTAGAAGGCTGAAGTGAGGCGAGGCAAGATGGGACTAAGGGTGTCATGTTTCCTGTTGAACAATGACCCCTGGTTTAACCTGAGAACACGCTCAGAACAGCAGGACTAACAGAGGAAATATAAAACGCTTTGGTCACATCCAGGGTTCAAGGTAATAGTAATGTATGGTGTGTTACTCTTTAAAGGAATTATAAAAGGGATCAAGATTAAATATATAAAAAAACAATTCTAAAATGTTGTTTAGTTAACTACATTTTAAATATGTTATATTGTGATAATATAATGTTAAATATAAATCATGACAATGTTACACATATTGAAACAACACTAAGCTATTGATAAAATGGTTCAAAGTGATGAACAAAACTTTTGTTAACTTCAGGTTTGATCAAATATGTTTAATGTAGTATAAAATATAAAAGAGAAGTGGCCTAGACCAGTCCTCCAGGGCCCATGGGTCACAAATGATTACCTGTTTAAGTAGGTTGCAAGCTATGATCTACTAGTTTGAGTTTGAAAACTCAAATGGTTTATCAAGGTTTTAAGTAATGAAAAATGGCTTTAAAGTAATGATGTGGTTTATTCCAGGCGTATTTAGAAGTGTGAGCATGTAAGGCAATATAATTTACATTGTTTTGTGTAGATGCACATATTTGGGTTGCATTATCAAAAGTTTGAGCACATTATAATGATGGGACTGTATCATGATACATGCCCTTACAACGTCAATATTCCTGTAAATTAATTTTATTTTCAGGGAAACAGTTGTTGAAGTATTTGATCCCCAGTCCTCTGGTGTTATGAAGGAAGGTTTTGTCACTGTATTCTGTTAAACAACTGTAAAATGGTATTTACTATTATCTTACGATTGTAGCACTTATACATTGTAAGTCATTAATCTATACTGCAAGTGCCTGAAAACCTTTTCAGGTATCAGATTATATTTTGTTGTTTTAATGTTTAACTTTTTATTTGATATATTTTTTATAGTTTTTCTAATATTTTTTTATAACATTAGTTGAAGCCTAGAGTTCTTTGTGTATAGTAAAGTAATGTAGAAGTGTTTAGCTCTAACAGGTCTGTGTAGAGTCAGATCTATCTCAGTGTTCAATAGTACACAATTTCAATATGGTATTTGTCTTGACAATTCTAACAGTGATCACTTAACATGGTGACTTTACTGAAGTAGCACTAGTCTAAATAGTAGCAAACAGTGTGATCTGTGTTAATGCAGCGCCTAAGAGTACTGTAGCTCATATTTCACTTAGAAGGCAGAAGGTTAGAAGTTCTGAGCTCGCAGCATTAATAGACCTTTGTACAGGTGTTGACATTGTACATATCTGTGTTCCTCGATCTAAGGAGTTCTGTATTGATGATAATATGTCAGAGTCTGGTCTGGTAGCGTGGGTTGGAGATCTGGTTACATAAAAACGAATGGGTAATGAGGGACCCCAACAAGGAATGTGACCATTTAATGACCATTGGTAATTGTGTTATGGTTCCTGGGTCTCTGATCTAACCTGTAAAATAGACTAGATGTTTGATGGATTGACAGCTAACAGGTGAATTTAAATGTTGAGACGCTGCACATGGGGGAGTATAGGTTGATAGACATGTAAGATTAATTAGATTTAGTTTTTATTTTATTAACTTTATTATACAAACATGACTACTGTACATACTCAGTTACAGAAATGGATGTGCAGAACAGACTAACTGTATTCACTAATACATATTCTGTATTATAACTAATGTGAATTTGTTCAAATTCTTACATTAAACTATAAACATGAAATCGATATAATAAAAATTGTCTGGAAACCATGTTCGCATTAGCGTTCGCACAGCAACCCTGGTGGACCAATCCGGGTGGGTTAGTGAGATGATGTTGAAGTCAAGTATGTTTCAAAATTGTGGAAGTGCTAGATAAAGCAATACAAACAGTTGTACCACCAAGTGGTAAAACGCTGTCCAGTAGTTTTAAAACTAACCAAAGGTGTACGACAAGTAGGAGGAAACGACTGTTACACTTCCCAATAGAGCCAGACTATATTCACACAGTGAATTTTATCCTCTCCGGGAACCATCACCTTATAGTGGTGGAGAGGTTTGGGTGCCCCCATGAACCTGAGGGCTGTGTTGTCTGGAGCCTTGTGCTCCTGGTAGGGTCTCC
>JAODTR010006885.1:0-10547 GCA_025399935.1 Amblyopsis rosae | reverse complement strand
GTACATAACCATTAGCATGAATGTGCAAAAGCATCTGCAGTTTGTTCCAAAACGATGAGAAATGTCCATTATGATGCCCACAAGTAACGTGATGACGTGGAGGTTGAACACGCAGTTTTGAGAATGTCAATTCTCCTCTGAGAAATGTACCAACGTGAATGAGAAATACTGTAACACGACTAAGCATTTTGACAAAACTGAGCATCGTGTTTGTCAACAATGACGCAAGGACTTGACATTCTGATGGCAATGACACGCTCAGTGACGTAACAATGTGCTTTTGAGAGATAGACTAACAATTTTGAGCAAATTGCAAACTTTTGCCGGAAATACATTGTGCTTTGCTGTTTGTCCGAATTGTTTTGAGAAATGTACACGCTGGTTTGCAACTGATAAAACTGAATCGAAAAATGTACCAAAGCGACTGAGAAATACTGTAAAAGAACTGCGTGTGTTTGTCTCGGACCAAAATAAATGCTCTGCAGGCCACACACACATACACATGCACTAACATGCACACGGGGCTGGCTCTGCTACTGAAACAGAGAACACAGAGGGGTTAGCTGTTTGCCGCCATATTACAGTAATATGTAACACATCGTGTGTAGACTGAGAGGTCACCAGGGGTCATCCTTCCATCAACGCAGGTCTTCATTGTGGTAGACTCTCCATTACTGCCAGAGAACAGGCATCTTCCTAGGAAAGGATGCGTATTTGGGTGAATGCACTGTAACTGGACACCCCCCAGAGCCATCCCCGCAGAAAATCCAGTTCCCTTTTCGAAGCGTTGCACCGGACGTGAGCGACAGGAGGATTAATCAGACTGCAAAAGCTGATCATTGATGCTGGAAGGATTGTTATTCTTCAAGAAATATTGATATTGGATATCAATTGGTGGCTGCAACGTACTGTAGCTTACAGCAAATCCCTTTTTAAGTATTCATGTGCTATGTTGCCCTTATGGACCTACATGCTACCCATAGGCCCAAACATACATCACAGATGGGACCGTTTTGTTTAGGACTGAGCACATACCACTTATTAACGCTAGGTGGCGCTTCACATACAGTAAACTGGTAGCTATTCTCGCAGAGCCGGCCTTTACTACATATAGCGTCTGGGACACAGCGCTGGTCAAGATCTGCCTACTTAACAGGAGAGGTCATTTGATTGGCATGAACAACAACGAACTACATCATTCAATGACAAAGTCAGACTTTAAACTTATACAGAAGAATCTTTTTAAAAACGTATCAACAAGACCCTGGCTACAGTTACTGCTTAAAATAAATGTAACAACTGAAATTAGTAAACTAAAGCACCACTATCGTCGCACCGGAATTACAGGTGCCTACAGACTTCTTGAGTGACAATGCTAACAGCCAAAGAATATCGACTTCCTCACTTTCCGAAAAGTTGGTCTCTAGCTTAGACGGATATATGCAACAGACGTTCAACACAGACTTGCTTATGTGACATAGTGCTGAAGGACGGAAGAGGCTGAAAATAACTGGTAGTTAAGTGTATAAATATGTATGTTGATAGGTTTGTAGGTGAATAATTTAGGTGACATTATAGGTGTGTAAACCCTACATACTGTAGCTTACAGTACCTTGACTACTAACGTTTTCTCTGAAAACAAATCAAGTTGGGTTACAAGCTACAGGCTAGCTAACAACATGGGCTACAAGCTACAGGCTAGCTAACAACATGGGCTACAAGCTACAGGCTAGCTAACAACATGGACTACAAGCTACAGGCTAGCTAACAACATGGGCTACAAGCTACAGGCTAGCTAACAACAATCAGAGCGCTAGCAGCCCCGTGCCTTCAGAACGCCGCTCCATTTGTCAACAGATGTCCCCCTAATTAACGCTAAGGGCCGCGGCTGGTTTACACTCGCGGACCTTTAGACAG
Source organism: Amblyopsis rosae (assembly GCA_025399935.1). Lineage (NCBI taxonomy): Eukaryota > Metazoa > Chordata > Actinopteri > Percopsiformes > Amblyopsidae > Amblyopsis > Amblyopsis rosae. The sequence continues at coordinate 8,630 of JAODTR010006885.1, read as the reverse complement.
CTGCAAGAGGACAGTATGAGGGGGCAGAGCTTGCCAAATGTATGAATCACGGCCAAAACTACAGTTTAATCTCTTTCTGTCTGTGTGTGTGTGTGTGCGTGTGCGTGTGCGTGTGCGTGTGTGTGTGAATTCCTGCGTGCTTGCGTATGCATCTGTGTGTGTGATTGTAGTTCATTGCCAAAAGAAACTTCCATTAATTTCTTTTCAAAATGCCTGATTCTACTGTACTAGCACAGGATGAGGCCTCATTCTCCACCTCGGCTGCATCTAAGGTGAGCGATTATACTGTGACTGCTCACAGCCAAAGAGTCCTTCAGTAACACGCTGTTCTGTCCAAAGTCTGGGAAATTATAATAAATACAAACACAGGAGGACTTTTAGGTGGAAACCTCTGAGTCCTTCTGTTAAACAGATCCATACATGACCAGCGGTTTGGCCAAGAAACACATGCACGCACGCACACACGAACACACACAATTACAGTTACTCCTGCTAAGAGGACAGACTGAAGCCAATCCCATCGCTCGACTCTCTGTGTGTATGTGTGTATGTGTGTGTGTGGGTGTGTGTTAGATGCAGATATACAGCAGTCTTCCAGATATGTTGCCTTACCTATGTGTGGATGTGTGTGTGAGTAGGTGACTGCGCGGTTAAACAGTAGTTAAACACCTAATACTTACGGTAAGATGACGTCCATATAAGGACCTCACAGGCGTGGATACGTTAAGCTATGCGCACACTGACCCCTACTGTTAGATCACAAAAACGGCAGTTTTTTATTTTAATGTATTTTTTATATTTTTTATGTGACTATTTTTTATTTATTTGTGATTATTCGTCACTAGCAGGTTTAATTTACAATGTCGGTCTTATCATTTTTAGGAAATACTGATAGTAGGATAATATGAGTGTGTTTGATAAACATAACCGATTTCCTAGTAGGCCAATGTGTATGCACACTTTCGATTTAAATAAAAGCGCTATATAAATGCTATATAATAGCTATAAGCATGCTATAGGCTATTTAAATGCAGTCCATTTAGACCTACTTGTAAACAATACAAACTGCGTGTCTGTGTGTGTGTGATAGAGAGAGAGGGAGAGAGAGAGAGAGAGAGAGAGAGAGAGAGAGAGAGAGAGAGAGCGAGAGAGAGAGAAATACAGTTTAGCCACGGGCTTGCTTAATCATTACCAGTATTGATGTGGACGCACAATGCTGTCTAATTAATGGGGTGTCCAACATTCTTGCTTTTTAATAACGGACACACAATGATAAACAATAAATCAATCTCTCCTGTCATTTGGCGACAATGCAACGCGGTGTCTCTTTGGCTTCCACGGCGGTGCCGTCGGTGGCTTTCTGTTCTCACAAACAAGCGTGAAGAGACGTTAATATTTAAACCCGCAGTTTTCCATTAGTCAGGCTCTACGGCTATACAAAGCACACACGAGTCCACAACAGTCCCGCATCATTAGGCCTATATATTATAGCCTTCTTCCAATGTTGGCTTAAAGGTGCTGCAGTAAACGGCCTACTAATAATTTCCTATACTAAAAGTATCCTACTAATCACCTTATCTTCACCATTAAAGGTAATTAATTCATCAATTACAATCCAGTCAACCAACTGGGTTAACAACTGAACTAGCCTAATTAAAATTACATTTAAAATGTCACCCGTTGTTATAGCATTATATCAACCGTTTTTCAACATTTTTCAGCACTTTCTTTCCACCTGTGGGCCAGTTATGAGTGAGCCGACCTCAGAATCAGATTATAACCTTTGTGTTGTGGCGAACTTTTGTCTTCGTATACTCAGCAATAGAGAAAATCTATCATTGGGCGTTTGAGAAATGTTTTTTATATAGTGAGGCTTCAGAGTGGGTTATTATTGCTTCCTCACTCTACTGGTGATACATACACTGACCCCTAGAGGCCAGTCTCAATTCATCTGTATGTTCTATATGTTCCTTTTTATTAATTTTTATTCTTTTTTTATATTTTTATAGCTCATGCAAGGTAAAATCAGCAGCAAAAAAATCATAACTTTAAATAGGATACTTCTGAAACCAAAACCTCTTAGTCTACATATAATAATATACATACAATCTGCTTTATGTCGACTTAAAAAGAGCTGAACTTGCTAAAGTTATCTGATTGGCTCAGCAACTTGTAGCCAATGAAATCAACCTCCAGCATTGGGCCATACATACCGCTGAACCGTTATCAGCACATCACTGAATTAATGGTCGGGTAAACGATTCATATCCAATACGCTTTACGACAAATTCAGCTAATATCTCCTCGATGTCTGCTAGTCGTCTGTTCTGTGTGTTCCTACACACCCTGGCTCTGTAAATGGAAATTAACCAAAGTGGTGCAGACCACACCACACGGTGTATTGTATTAAATATCTCAGCACCTTTAAAGAGCTGATTGCACAACAATGCCCAGGGAAGGTAGGGAAATAATAAATGCTAAATGGATGTATCTAAAATAATAAAACCTGAGAATGTGTAGACTATATCAGACTAAATGTATGCTCTCAGAGAATCAAAAGCTGATGGTTCTTTTATTTTTATAATGCATCCATGGTTATTGTATTCAAAGGATGATGTCATATTGCTTACCAAACAAGCACAGGGGATCTTATGGTGTTCTCTTAGAGGGTGTTCACTTGTCAACAGACAAGACAAACTAATACAGAATGTAAAGAAAATCGTGAACAGTAAATGTAAGTGTTTCTTTATAGGTCTGAGTCATTCGCTTTAACAGCCAATGCCCACACATTGGTGTTAAGGAACCAGCCGTGGGTGCACTGCAATGAAAACATTGTAGAGATGCTATCCTTGCCCTGACCCATGAGAAAGAGAGCGGTGCTCGAAACCAACCGCACGGCTCATCCATATTCACTCTGAGGACTGTTAAAGTGTCAGGCGCGCCGTGAATCATGACATGAAATCATGACATGAAACAAGGAATAAAACATGCCGTGACTCCCTAACATCTAGCTAGGTTATTTCACTGAAACCCAAACTGCGCCGTTAAATGGCTTTTAGCTGGACATTTCAAAGGAAAGGCCATCACTCCCTGTTTATCTGTGCTATCCCATTGCCTTTAACATAGGAAAAGAATAGAAATGAACAGTTTCCATTGTCTGATAAATGGCTCCTGTGGTACCTGATCTGTTTGACATGACAGGTGACCTTCTGATGTACTGTGTTATGAACCATCACATCCTGGCCATTTTGTTCTGATGACAAACAAACTATGATTGAAGTCTTTCACTGGCAGCTGAATCAGCTAGATGGACAGATGGGGCTTTACCGCAGAAGTCCTGCATTTCCTTTGATTTAGAGCGCACACACACACACTTGAGTGTGGAATGCTGGTATCCAAGAAGGGATGTAATGTTTTATGGTTACTGATTAACCTTCTGTTGATCAGTCCAATACATGTCAATCAACCTTCTACCTTTGCCCTCCTGCGGCTCTTTCTCTGCCCATGTCTCTCTCTGGGTCACTAACTCACCAAATATGTAGTTTATTAAAATTGCAGTTGTATATTTCAATCTTTCCCAAATGCTTAATACTGTTGTGCCTTGAATGGACGTTGAAGGGTTGAAAGGACATTAGTAATTCTGGCCACTAGAGGGCAGGGCAATGCAGACGAGAGCCCCTGCATTCAAACAGTCAGGTTTCATGCGCTTGTGCTTCAACGAGGGATTTTATGACAATTTGGAGACAATTAGAGAATGGTATTTTTGCTGTGGTATTACATATTTACACTACATATCTGAATGCACTGCTCACAGGGGAATGCTTTAAAGTATGTTGAATTTACACAGTTGTTGAGTTTTGAGACCTCCTCGCAGAATGCTGTCTTACTGATCTCTGTGCGTGCTGAAAAAAATAATCTACTACTGCTACTTCTACACAGCACTGGCTCTGTATATAGGACCTTAAACAATATCCTAGTCTTTGCAATGTGTGTCCAATGTGTGGGGCAGAGCTTCTGAGAGGGCACCCTGTGGCATTGAAGGGGGCAGAGCTTCTGAGGGAGCAGCCTATGGCATTGAAGGGAGAGGTGTTTTTGTTTTGATTTGAGTTTGAAATTAGCAAGCGTTCTCGAGAACTGACTGACATGGGGAAATGGATTTGTCAAAAACGCTTCTCCGTAGTTCAAAGTGTGACAGTTTGTGCAGTGGGGCTTCACCGGACTGTACTTTTCTCTTTTGCTGGTGATTTTAATTGCTTTTTCAGAAGAGCAGCGTTTTCCTCCCACATCACGACGTGTACTGGGAGGGAATGCAAGGCTCTCAATAAATATCCTCTCCAGCCGTTTACAGGAAACCAACAGCAGAGAACTTCCAGGGACACACCGCTGCTCGCTTCGCTATCACACACACACACACACACACACACACACACACACACACACACACACACGGACGCGAGCACGCATACACACACACACGGACTCATGCACGCACACACACACACACACACACACACACACACATAGCCTTCCGCAGCGCAGTTATTACAACCCTTGTGATTTTCGGCTGTATTGTTTGATGGACAGCTCATACACCCTTCATCACACCAGCCTCACCCTTAGTTCAGTCAGGACCGCTTGGAGTCCAAATAAAGTATTTTTAAAATGTTTTATTTGCATTGCAGTTATTTGTATTTGGAGGTAGCCTATGTGTCTGTTCTGGGAGGGCAGCAAAGTACCCCCCATAGGGTACAGACATCAGACAACAGACATAGCATAAAGGAGGGGCTTTGGGAGGTGGTGGGCGCAAAGGGGCTTGCAGGAGGAGCAGCAGGAGATGGGAAGAGTGATAAGGCAGCTTAAATAAGACGCCATGGAGGATTTGGCCAATGCGTGTAAGTAGTAATCAGCTGGTCTGTCGGCCTGAACCTGGGACCTTAAAAATGTTCTTAGATTCCAGATTTTTTTCTGACAGTGTGTTTATATGTTTAATTCATATATTGATCTTCTGGCTGAGCATTAAACATCTTGCTTAGGCTGGATATATTGTAAGTCTGTTTAAAAAAAAAAAGTATTAGTAAATTGTAGACTTGATGTAAATAATTGTCCTGCTGGTTGTGAAGGGTAATGCAGAATGGGTGATGCACGTGTTTCTCCCCTATGGCTTCTACCCAGGCATGGTTGTAGAATTCAGTGGGAATGCAGGGGATGCTCAATGTTTGACCTGCTGGGGAGTCGTACATTGAAACTGTTTGTGAATGGATGTACTTTTAAATGATACTTTGCAGTTGATTGGATGAACCATCTGGTCGTTTTCGCTGTCGTCAAACCTAAACCACGCCCGTGTAGCTATCAACACGACGCTGATTGGAAAGTTCAGATGATATTCGGCCACATTCAAAATGATTCCGAGGCTAAATTCAACTGAAGCTCGCGAGATCAGGATGGTCTCGAGTAGCGAGGCTATATTTGAATATGCAGAAAGGTTTGAACATGAGCATATGAGCTATTGAAGTCCAGGTGTTAATACATTAATTTAAATGAATTCATTGACATGAATTTGTCACATGAATATTTACTTCCTCCAAAGAAAAGAGGACTGAAGAGTATAGTTAAATCAGGTGTATGTTGACAATATGAAATGGGCCTATGCCTACCAGAGAAATTGCGAAATGCATAGTTTGATAACGCTTACTGCAATAGTTTTCATATATTTTGAATTGTGCCAGGGTTCCTGTATTTATTTAATATGTAGCTTTATTAAAAAGAAAGACCTTTCCACCATATTTTAATGCAGAAAAGGCACAAATTGTTCTATAAGAATTCACCAGAAGACAGAAAACTAAATGTTTGAAGTCTTCTGGGGGAGGATCCCAGACCCCCGCTTTATATGCACCCCATGTTCAAAACTACACACACACACACACACACACAGAATGGGCAGCTAGCAGACAGTTAGGAGATATTCGCCGAATTTGACAAAATTGTATTATCTTATAATAGCTGACTCCACCAGTAAGTTGAGATTTATAGATCACATGGTCCGTAAATTCCAAATGAAATGAGCTTCTTAGAATCTGCGTAAGCAAGGTTTTTTTTAATGTTCCATGTCTTTTATGAATCAAACAGAAGCACAGAGAAATTATCTAAAGATGAGGTTCAAGTATAAATCTAAGAACATTGTTAAAAATGTGGCCCCAGACCAATTTCTCTACTTCCTTTACTGCAGAAGCTCATGCAGGTCCATCTCTGAGCTGCCTGTATAGGAAGCAAGAGAGGAGTGCCAATCTAAAAACGATTTAATGATAATGTAATGATGAATGAGACAGAAAGCGTGAAATAATAAAACTGATGATGTCAGGAGGAGAAGAATGTTGGAGAAGGTCCATTGGTCCAATGCTTTAATATCTGGACAGATCCCAGTCAGATTATTGGCTCATATTTAACTGGCTGTATCACAGCTAACCAGTAACGTAACACAACCTGCGTGTAGGGGTCAGGCAGATAGTTAATCACTTACAGTAATAACGTTATTGTCAGTTGTTCTGCCAATGAAAAAGCTTCAACGTTTTATGTGCTGCAATCATAATCTCTTGGCATGGCAGATCAGAACAAAAATACCAAAACTAATCAGCTCTCTGCTACCCAAGGTTACAAATAGTGTATAAATCTTATTTACTGCTAAATGCTGTAAATACATCTTAATTTTGTATTCTCTTCACATTGCTGTTAAGGTGCTAAAACACAGAACAATGTGGACCTTCGATTACATTGTACCATCAATTTGGAGTTACTGTTTATTACTCAACTCTGTTGGGTCAACGGTAGTTTTTTAGTTTGTTATTGCCACGTTTCTTCTTAAGGATGAAAACACTTTTTGCAACCTTTCTTCCTTTACTTTCCTTACAGTTCTTTGTAGACGCCTGCCATATAGTGAGCTATATCAGAAAGACAACACAGAATCCTCAATGTGACTTTATTCTTTAGTCTTCAACGTTTTTCGTGACAGGACGCCTGGCTGATAGCCCCTTGGCTGAGAGAAACGCGGCACAGAGACCCCATATCACATATGGTATAAAATATTTAGTGACCAACAATAATGTGCATGGCGGCCTATAGCGCCATGTATAAAGCTATAGGCCACTAACTAACCCCCTGCAGTACCTCTGAGGACCTCCTAGGGGTCCAGGACCCCTGTTGAAGAACTCTGTTTAATTCTGATGCCGACGTCACTCTTCTCACTGTACTCCACACTCGTAAATCTCTGGGATCGACTTGTCTGGCCTTGACTGGTCCCGCCAGAGGAATTCTTCCAGGCCCTTCCTTGCTGTTCTCTTGCTACGTTTCTAACTGTCCTTATCTGTCTTAGTTTTTATTTACAGTAATTGTTTATTTATATATTTTTTACTATGATTATCTAGGTTTGTGTTTTTGGAGTTTTTGGAGTTTCTGCACTATTGTCAACTCTACAACCAGTGGAAACTGTTCAGTGAGTGCTCATCAAGGCTGGCAGATTATTAAAACATTCTTCTTTACCACGAGCTAGCAATCTAATGTTAGCTCGCCAACTGTGACCAACATAATTAAATAAACTAGACCAACTTCTCTAGTCTCACCACCGAATACAAATCAGGCTGAGTCGCTATTGTTAAACGCATTGGAACCATTTTTATTTATTTGCTCCTGGAAGATCATTGCAGGTTTTGTCCTGCCTGTGGTCTTCCACTATCCACGAGAAGTGCAAACGGTCCGCAGTCAATTTTTTTTCAGACTTCGACATTAGCGTTTTCACAGCCACCCTGTGTGCAGCTTGAAGTCAAGCATGTTTCTAAATGGTGGCAGAGCTTGATGAGGCAATCAAAACAGTTTAGCAGTTGTAATGCTGATTGATAAAACGCTGTCCAAAGGTTTCTAAAATCAATCAGAGGTCTACCCCCAGTAGGAGAAAACAGCTGTTTCCCAAAGGAGCATGGCCTGACCTTCTTCACAAAGTGAATTTTAGGTCTGGTTACACCAGGCTGGGCGTTGATCCTCATAGAGATACTGTAGAAGATCCCTCTATGATGCAGACCAGAAGGTTGCATTCAAATTCCACAGTGCTCCATGTGAGTCAATGCAGATGTTGTTGGTGACGTTGGGCGAGACAAGCCCACTTAAAGGTGGAGTCAGTGATTGCAAGCTAATGCAAGCTAACTCAGCAAATACTTCCTCATGCCTGTCCAGCCTGTGTGCGTGCTGAAACAATAATCTGGTGTTGCTACACAGCCCTTGCTCTGTGAATGAAAAGACCAACAGTGTGGTGCAGACCACACACCACTATCCCAGCCTTGGCAATGTGTGCCCAATGTATGAGTGTGTGTGTGTGCGTGTGTGTGTGTGTGTGTGTGTGTGTGTGTGTGTGTGTTCTAATGTCAACATTTATTCTCCAAGATAGCTGACTACCAATTTTGTTCCCATAGAGATGCATTACGCTGCTCTATCTCTGCTCCCATAGAGATGCATTAGGCTGCTCGATCTCTGCTCTGATAGAGATGCATTAGGCTGCTCTATCTCTGCTCCCCCTCTCCGGGAACCATCACCTTATCGTGGTGGAGAGGTTTGTGTGTCCCTATGATCCTGAGAGCTGTGTTGTC
>JAODTR010006884.1:17785-31402 GCA_025399935.1 Amblyopsis rosae | reverse complement strand
CCAGTTCACCCACACTACCCGTTTGGGCTTACCAGGTCTGTCCAGAGTCTTCCCCCACCCCTTGACCCAACTCACCAGCAGATGGTGGTCGGTAGCCAGCTCTGCCCCTCTCTTCACCCGAGTGTCCAAAACATGCAGCCTCAAATCAGATGATACGATCACAAAATCGATCATCGACCTTCAGCACATACTGTAACAGCACAACATTACATTTAGTGAACTTCATAAAGCTAATTACCATACATTTCACAGGCATTAGATCCAGCAGTGCCAGCAAAGAGACACTTGAGCACTGGTGAAAGGGCATGAATCAGTATATCAGTTTATCCATCTACTGTAAATACCCAAATGTACTCATTATCATCGCAAAACTCTTATCTAATCCATTATTTCAATCAATGTCTCAATACAGACTAAATTATCATCAGCAGTCCTCTCTCTTCTTCTGAAATAACCCATACTACATACTACTATACTCTATAGTCTATACAAATATATTATCTATGCAAAATGCACCAACATCGCTGCTCTATAATGATCCTTCACAATTAAAGTATGAAATCCCAACAAATACTGACCCAATGTAAATGGCCAGAAGCAACAGCAGTCCTCAATGGCAATATAAACCTGTCCTTGAGCTCCTGGCCCCGCGATCACTGAGTGCCCATACCTCCTGTTGTGGAGGGAGGTCCTTGGCTCCCATTGGATAACTTGCATAGCCTTGAAATAGAGGGGGCTTGTTTTAGAGTCAGCACAGAAAAAGAGCAAGAAAGAGCGAGAGTGTGTGTGTGCGTGTGTTTGTGTGTGTGTGTGTGTGTGTGCGTGTGCGTGTGCGTGTGCGTGTGCGTGTGCGTGTGCGTGATATACAGTACTTAACTCCTGAGAAACCAATTAAAGACATTGTTTAAAGCTGTAAATGTGATGTACCCAGTTGAGTTGTGATAGAAAAAGGCAGGTGTATCCCTGTATATTGCATTTGTTCTATTGAAGAGCTTTGAAAATAGTTAAGCCCACATGTAGACCACATAAAAAAAGGAGATGTTTCAATGACACATAATCAAGATAAAAGAAATAATGACTATACCTATTTATCTTTTGGACCCCTACTTTAAGACAAAAACCTCTTTCAAAAATGCTTCCTCCTCGCTGAGTCTAGCTTTCTTGGTTTCTTCACAATACCTCTTTGAACAGAGACATATGACACCCTGTGTGTGTGTGTGCGTGCGTGTGTGTGTTGTAGAGGTATAGTACTTTGGCATGACTGTGCCTGTTGTGTGGTCTGGAAAGGCTAACGAGTCGTCATTAGTTAAAGTAAATTCAAAATGTGCTCCATGCCAACTATAAATGGAAACAAATGTACAATAATCCAGTTTAGTAATTCAAGTAATTCCACCACCAAATGGCCGAATCCAGATTTTATGTAAGAGTGGAATGTCAGTGGAGTAGAGCTGAATTCCTGAATGTCTGGCAAAGTCATGCTTCGGTTATGGCTTGGATAAAGATGTTGATCCATGCCTCCAGGAGCGTGTAAGTTAGGGCAATGTAATGTTCACTTGAACTCACAGACAATCAAGGCTTATACAATATCCAGTTGTCTAAATGAGAGAGTGGTAGGGGGGAGTCATCTTTATTTTCTTTCTTTTTTTTTCCTTTTTTGGAAGATTGTGAATGTTTTCATTTTCAATTTCAGGTTTAATACACTAGGATTTACACTCATGAGTAGCGACTAGCATCAATGCTACTAATAACAGTGGTGCATTGTTTACATTCCCACCAAACACACAGTCCATTAACTTATTTATATGATCTATTTAAATGTTTGACATTAAATGTCCACCATAGACAGTTCAACGTGTGTGTGTGTGTGTGTGTGTGTGTGTGTGTGTGTGTGTGTGTATTTACTTTTTATTATGGAGACAATCTGAGATTTTATGTGTAATCTGACAAAAGCATCACAAATAAAGCAAAACATCCAAATGTCAAAAACCATGTTACACTGCAATGCTTTTGGAATTTAAAGAATTATACATTGGAGTTTCATTGCTGTCCATTCTTGAGCAAATTCTCAGACAACTGTTTATAAAATGATTTAAATTACCCAGTTTGGTCTCTCTAATCTACTAACACAATCATGAGAAGTATATGAACTCAGTAACCACAAAGAATAAAAACAACCTAATAACAAGTCAGATCCAAAACCTCTGTGTCTTAACCCCCTACTCTGAGGACATTTATGTTGTAGCAAAAAGTTAAATATCATAATCCATTGTCAGCAGATCAATTTCCCAACAACTACCATTACAAATCAAATGTTCACCTTATTTGCCACAAGGGGGCAGAGTGAGGACTAAACTAAGGTCCCGCATAAACTGGGCAATGTTATGGTCAACATGATGATAGACATTTATAGTGGAACAGGGAGTTAACCATATCAAATATCTTTTCAGACAGATTTATGATGCAGCATTTGCTGAAAACCACTAATTTGAAATGATAACCCACAGCATTTAGAGGCATAAATAATAGTCCAGGACGTAGTAAGGGCGACTCACACCTGAAAGATCATGGGTTGAGCCCAAAACCTGTTGCCTACCTGCGATCATCCTTAAAATGCCTAGTCCAATTCTGTAATATCTTATTTGAAACGAATGCTACCTACAGTGACCTACAGTAGGCCTAATAGTAATTGCTCAAGGGCCTAAAATATCAAAATATATCAAAAGTTATATAAAATATTGATTTAAAAGAAAAACTAAGCAGATTTTAGTCAACATGTGCCTCATCTAAATAGAATAGAATTACTTGGATACATTCCATCGATTGACTTGTGTCCGCCAAAACTCTAGGTGGCTGTAAGAACTCGAGTTTTGTACATCCGTCATTAATCAGGAAAGAAGAGCTTTCTCCCACCCCGTGACTATCATTACCATCGCAAACACGAAACCGCTAATCTGCTGTTACGTTCATTACATCGAAATTAATGAATAGTCTACCAGTAAACACATAGTGTAAACATGAACACAGCTCTGAAGCACTGGAAAGAGGCGGCGACTTTAATATTAGCTGCAGGCGCAAGGCAGGCACGCACAGTTGACAGTCTCTTAGTGAGCAATAAGTCAAATTTGCCGCACGAATCTGCATTTGACTACAATGTTTTGTTACTCAAACGAAGCTGCAAAAGTGGATTTTTGCCAAATGCATATGTATTCCCGGGCGGTTTAATAGACACTTCCGATTTCTCGAGTGAATGGATGGACATTTTCAAAGCTTTTGAGAACATGCCAAACTTTGGCATAGGATACGTCAAACAGCCGGCCGAGTCAAGACCTCACGTCTTTGCCACTGATCGAAACAAACTGGGTTCATCTATACCAGGGGAGGTAGCATTCCGCATTTGTGCCTTGAGGGAGACCTTTGAGGAATCTGGTGTCCTCCTGTCTGTACCTAAAACCGAAGAGAACCGTTTAATAAAAAGTGTGGAAAACAAGCTTGATTTAAATCAGATCACTTTACCCCCACACCTGTCAAAAGTAAATGAATTTCGCGACGAGAAGGAACTCGTAAAATGGAGAGCCCTTGTTAACAAAAACCCCTTAAACTTCCTCAAAATGTGTAAACAGATGGAACTGTTGCCCAATATCTGGGCTTTGCATGAGTGGGGTAACTGGCTGACTCCAGTGGGCGTCTATCCCAATGAAAGGAGGTACGACACAGCTTTTTTCATTTGCTGCTTGCAGGCGGTCCCACATACACTTCAAGATGAAAAGGAAATTGTGCACTTTAAGGTGATTAAACTAAATGTGTGTTTGTGACATTAAAGATCCGGTAAATGGATCGCCTGTCTGCTTCCAGACCATGTGATACAATAGTGGTATATTGTGGTAAAGAGATTTGCATCTATTACTTTGTCAAGTATGGAAACTTTATTTGAGCTAATATCATCATTAAAATCAGCTAGACGCAAGGGTTCTCAAACTTGGGGGTCCCGACACCCAGTTTGAGAACCACTGAGCTAGACCACTGGTAGAGACAAACATACGTGTGCTGATGTCATCATCTTCAGCCAGCTGCTGATTGGTTGGTTGTGGGAGACAAATGCTTTTGCATTGAGCGGTTCCAGACTGATACACCCTGCCATATGAAATTGAAGCCTGCAAGATCAGGATGATGCTGTGTAATCACTAGGGATAGCAAGATGCAGTTTTTCCAGTCTCTATACAGATACCAGCACTTTGGGTATCGACCGATATTGAGTACCGATCCGATTCCAGTGTTAAATTAAGTTTAAGTTGCCAAGTAAATGACAGCAAATCTCTATTTTAGGACTTTCTATAAACCTGCTGCTGATAGTGTGGCCTGGGTAGGTTAGACATGTGTGATGCTTGACAGTAGACCTAAGCGTGTACATTAATAGAATTGTATCAGCCCCATGGATCGGTTACAACTGTCCAATTGTCACCGATACCGATCCAGATATTTCTGTCAGTATCAGACCGATTTCCGATCTCAGCATCGTATCGGTGTCATTCCTATTAATCACTGCATGAAGATCTGTGGTAGATATGTCTCCATAATATCACCGTGATGTAAATTATAGTGCTCTTCACATGCAGTTTAGACCCATGTTTCCCCTCTCTCTGTGCATGTTTCAGTGGTCAACACCGTCAGAGATCCTCCGGCGGCATCGGGCACAGGAGTTGTGGATCGCCCCGCCACAGTTCTATGACCTCAGCCGCATGTGCCGCTACCCCATTCTGAGCGACCTCCACAGCTTCGCCAGCCAGCGTGCTGCACAGGGCTGTGAACAGTGGCTGCCCGTGCGCGTGGTCACGAATGACGGCACTGTGACGCTGCTGCCAGGTGCAGACACCCCCCCCCCCCACTCCCTCCTATTCAAATCACTGCGATGGAAGTGCTAGTTACGCTAAGATAACACCTGGTAACTAGATCTGCTAGCTGCCTATTTTCTGTGTACACTGACAAATGAATCAGGTGTACCACTGTTTATGTTCCCATTCACAGAGCCGGTAGAAACACGGCTCTGTGAATGGGAACATAAACAGTGGTGCAGACCACACCACACAGCACTGTCCAAGCCTTGGCAGTGTGGAGTTTCTGAGGGAGCACCCTATGGCATTGAGGGGAGAGGTTTTTGTTTTTATTGAGGTCAAATATCAACCATTTTCTGCAGCATTCCAGGCTCCACCTGGCACTAGGAGTCCATTATTTTGTTATCTGGATGTTAAGGTGTTTGTGTGTGTGTGTACATACACACACACAGATTGACAAATTGTATTAGCTTACAATTAGTTTGCAATAGCTGACTAACTTTAATATAGCAGCAAACAACTATTTCCTATGTAACAATATAGTTGGGTAATTGTGTCCTGAGCAGAATAACATTGCACTCCCTCTGTGTGTGTGTTTAAATCTATTTATGCTTGAAGAAAGGCTAGTCGTCACATTTAATATTTGATTGTGCAAATCAAAGTGGGAAATAGGAACATTAATGGGGGACATTAACGTCTTCTCTCTCTTCTCTGCCTGTTCCCATCAGGAGACGAGCTGTACCCAAGGGATGGTTCGGGCCAGGTCCGTGTGAACTCAAATGCAGATCTTTCTCTGGAGGGTAGTCAAGGGGCCAAGAAGAGTGCCCTCCATCGCCTGGTTTTCCATGACCACTACACAGTGTCTGTTCAGGTCACCATCACACCCAAGTACAACCATCTGCTGCCCATTCAAGGGCCTGATATACAACATGGCCTCAACAGTCATCTTTGACCAGCTCTGTATATTACTGTACACCCCTTTTCTTCTCTAGTATCCAAATATATACTGGGGGTGCCATTACACAGTCAAGGAGTGACGTAGTAATTATAAATGATCTGTGTATTGGTGTCCTGCAGTGGCTTTTTGGAGGACTGTAATCATCTCAGGTTCAGGACACAAAGATGCAAAGAGTAGAAGTCAATTTGCCAATTGACTGATCCAAAGGTTGGACAAAACAGCATAGTAGGCTCAGACCCATGGAGAGTTGCATCTCCGGTATCTCCAATGGACTGCTTTTTCACAGCAATAACAGATTGTGGAACCTCAAAACAGTTCCCGGAAGTTAGCTTCGAGTACTTAAAGTACCCTATAAATTACATTGTAAATGTAAACTGATGCATTTATTGACAATTAATTACCGAAATTTGCAGTTTTGTATCGGTATGTATTGATTCCCTAAATTTCCCATGAGCACTTCCTGGAACTGTTTGGCGTCTCCATGAACCATGTGACCTTTGAATATTGCCGTGACTCTCTTCTACATGGCTCTGAGTAGGATTTAACAGGAAAACAGACAGTTGATGGAGTTTCTGTCGAGTTCCAAACTTGCTCCAATGTTATTGGAGGAAAAACCTAGAAGGGGTGGGACTTGGGGATCGGTCAGTTGCTGTAGATTAAAGGTAAATTACATTATTTCCAGTTGAGTAAAAGTGATTTATCATAACATTGTAACAGATGTCTACCTCCCACTTGACTTGCTGTTTGTGTGTCCTATTTATGTGTAATATTCATGTACTGTATATCTAAAGTAGTTCATACACAAATTAAATTACTTGCAATTGCATTAAATAATAAGGCCAATGCTATGTGAATAGATTAGGTGTGGGGCAGAGATTGCAGCCCGTCTTCTAAACCTCGGATAAAATTCCCAAGTTGGTTTAAATTCAAATACAAACTAATTAGGCATTTTATTTTATCAAGATGAATTTGAAACCATAGAAACAACTCAAGCCTACAAAAGGGATTATAACCCGTCACCTTACTGGGTGTGTGCGTGTGCGCGAGCGTACGTGTGTGTACTGCATTCTGTTCATCTATCAGTGGGAGCGCATATGTCAGTGGTAAGGGCACAGTGGGGGTTTCACCCATGTCGTTTAAGCTGTCTTCTGTGCTCACAGCAGTGTCCTTCATGACAAATGAATGACTCATAAGAAATAATCAATGGTAAATAGGTTGTCTGCCATTTACAAACATTATCTCCTGATTTGATTTTCTTCCAGTTAAAGGTATAGTCAGCTATTGCAAGCTAATAGTAAGCTAATACACATTTTGCTAGTTTACTGTTCTCTGTGCATGTTGTTACAATTATATGGTACTTCTACACGGCCCTGGCTCCGTAAATACGAACACAAACAAAGTGGCGAACACCGCTCACAACAACAAAGGTATACTATAGGCTTTCCTAAATAAAAAATGGTAATCTCAAACTGTCTCCAAAAGCACTTCATGAATAGAATTGGCCTGAATTATGTAAATGTCCTTCCAAGGTAGTAAGGCAATCTATCTGACTAAACGTTTATGAATCTATCAGTTCACGGGTAAGTGAAACTATAATATAAAAAAGAAACTACTTACTAAGGAATGGTAAGCAAAAAAAAAAGATTTCTTTATCTGCCCAATATACTTAATCTGAAATTATTTTAGCAGCTCAGTATGCCAAGTTTTAAAAGAGGTGTCTGTCCTCATATTACATGGTATTAATATGGCAGATACAATAAGGCCTATTGAACTAACATGAAGTAAATAAACCGACTGTACCTCATCGCACAACAAGAAGGCTGCCGTGGATGAATGACGTCAGGAATCAGTTGAAGGACGCTTTTTGCATCTCATCTTTTGTGAGGTTAGCAAGTCAACAAAAAAACGTGGCACAGTAACTGATTGTCAGGAATACATTTATTCTGGATAGTTCAAGGCTAACGACACTGATTGTCAGGAATACATTTATTCTGGATAGTTCAAGGCTAACGACACTGATTTTCAGTTCCGTAGTGATTCCAGCTCGTCAGCTGAAAGAGACAGTGGTTTTATCCCCTGCTGTTTCTTTCAAACCACATCCTGTTGGATGACTTCTGACCTGCCCCCACACTACACCCCCCACACTACACCCAATCTCCATCTGTTAAAAGAGTGTGTCGAGTGTAGGATGGTGAGAGCAGGGGGTGGGGCGGGGGGGTGGATAAGCTGATCCTTCTGTGCTATTTGCAGGAGAGACTCTAGATGGTTTCTATGGTAACTCGGAGCCTTGCATCAGGACGAGGTGGTGGTGGTGATGCGGTTTGGGCGTTCTGTGCCAAGTGTAGAGGTGGACCCTGAGCGAACCAGCCTTGTTGTGTTGATGCCTGACACAGGTCCGGACACTGTAAACTGATTGTATCAATACAAGCTGGGGTAAATTGATATTTTGCCAAATGTTGAAATCAGTTCACCAACAGGTTGTGGCATAATTTTAGAATAATACACAGTTTTTAATGAAGGGACGGCACATGGCATGGATAGTGTATATGGAAAATGCTAAATATATAATTGATTTGAAAGTTTGGTGAACATGCAACACTCTTCTTCGAACTCTATCTCTCTCTCTTGAAGGTTGAAGGTTCCCAGATATAATTTCTTGGTCACCACCTTTTATAACACTCCATGTCTGATTTAATGTAATAAAATAATAAAAATAAGAGTTTGCCCCCCTTGGACTCAGAATGGGGAGGCAGGGGTGGGTTTTTGGTTTGCAGATTTTCTCAAAATAACGCTTTCATTCTTTCTCCGGTTGCAACTCTCAAATCCCACAGTAGCTTTAAGTAGTTTTGGATTCTTTCTGTTTTATAACACTGTCATTGTTTTAAATGTTACACAAAAATATTCTTTACAATTGAAGAGTCTCTTGGCACTTGTAACTTACAAAGTATATATTTTTTTAAACACATGGTAATGAGCAGCCAGGAGTTGACATAACATTTTCAACAAATTTACAAATGTTGCCAATGTTGCAAAATCAACAACCACATTAAGAAATTAAATTATCTTGAGCCAAATGTTTCTATGTTCTGTCAAGGTAAATGTAGCTCATTCTGGAGACAACTGAGCTTATGAAAGACTCAAATCCACCATCTTCAGATTTCCTATACCCACTCACTACAAGTCAACGGTACAGTCCTCAGATAAACCATTACAGAGTCTTACAACTAATAACATTAGGATGCTTAAGCATCTGAGCCATTTGGCTCACCTTTCCTTCCATTTTTTTTATTATATTTTGAGATAGATAATCTTGGGGACTAGAGGTTATATCGTATAGGCTTATATCTTGCCAATATGTGCATGAAATGTTAATACCTTTTTAGAAGCTGTAAAGCAGTGCAAAACCTGAATCTGCAAGCCATGGGTTATAAAGTTTCAGTGTTTTATTTTGTTTATTTTGGTCGCATGTCAATGCTCGTACAGCAGACTCTTGTTTATTTCATACTTTTATTATAATAAATATACTTCATTTTATGTACAATCTGACACAGAAATAGATTGAAAAATCTATTCACATTTTGCAATGTATACATTCAAAACTGCTCAAATGAAACCCTGAACATTGAAAGAGACATGCTTAATGATGTTACAGGCTCAAGCGCTCAGTCATGTCACTGATAAAGTGAGATACAGGCATGTCAATTTTATGACGCATTATATCAAGCAGCAGGTCTGATGACATGATGTAGTCTTAATGAGAGCACCGACAGACTACTGAATCAGTGGCTCCATATAAACCCATCCTGACTTATCTGATTAGAAGGTCCCTGAATATGAAAATAACTTGTTTCCTCTAACTTGTTGGCTCAGAAAGGGAGCACCTTCCTATCTACTGTATACGCAACGTTTACGCATGAGGGTTTTGGCTAATCCAGTTGCATTACGTGTCAGTAGTGACGTGTATTAACGTCGTGATGTCCAGACATCGTGACATAATTTCGTAACAGTGTTCACCGTCGCTCCAAATTACGTAACCCATTGACCTCTCCAAATACTTTAAATTGTGTGCGCAAATGGCGATTCGCCTGTTACATCGCCACATTATGGGAATCCACTAAAGGCCTATAATGTTCTAAAATGATCTACTCCTCAACGCCACTTAATACACTCAGAAAGCCTACGAGGCTTAATAACGTTCTTACTCGTTTGTCCCACAATGAATCAGCACCACGCCTTGTTTGTAGAGATGCTGACCGGTCTCCATCACGACATCTCCATGGGCAACCGGGCACTAGTTTACGCTTAAGGTATTCAGCTACAATTCAGGACATGTTGATCACCAAATACCCCAGAACTCCAGCGGCAAATACGACGATGAAGAACACTATCACTGCACATATTGACCCTGAGCCGCCAGTTTCTCTTTGTCCCCCTTCGTCGTCTTTGGGCTCCTCTTCGCAGATAGAGATTACCCCAACGGAGGAGTTTCCTACACTCATGTTGGACTTGAGCTCTGCACCCGCCTCTTGCTTCGCCTCCACTGCCCAGGGCGCCACCTGCACCTTCATTTCCATCTCTTCCATCATCTGGCCCACCTGGGAGATCTCCGTCTGCAGGTCCTTGAGATCCGCTGTGTCGATGCTGCTGTCCGCTTCGTACTTCATGTTCTGCACGCTCATAGCCCGCATCGCTACGGTGGTCGTGCTGCCGGTCATCCCGGTCTGGATGAGGTGTCTCGTTGGGACCTTCAAGGGGAAGTCCTGGCCAATCTCCAGTGACCTCTTCATGTCCACTTCCAGGAGCTCCATGCTGCTCGAGAACAGCACCCATAGCCGCTCGTACTCGGCACGGTCCTCTTTGCTGATCGTCTTGTCTTTAAGTAATGCGGTGAGTTTAGTCCGGTTGGCCACGGCCAGCTCCTGGGCCTTTTTACGGGTCTTCTTCAGTTCCTCGCGTAGGTTCTGGGAATCCGAGGTGCTACCGAGTGCGATTACTAAATGTCTGTAACACGCAGTCACTTTGTTCAAAGCGTCCAGCATGGTTTTACACTCATCTTTTCCCATAGCGATGATTTTTTTTAAACGAAAAGAAAAGAAAACAGTAAGATGAGTGCAAAGCTATATGGCCAATGATTCGTTTAACGTTATCATTGTTTCTATTTCAACAGCAGAGCGTCCGCCGCCGGCTGATGTAGAAATCCACTCAACGCTCTCGTCACAAATTCCTTTCTATCCATGTTCTTCCCTGTCTGCAAGCAGAGCGAGCGGCTTAGAAATTAATGCGTCCGTAAATGGCTTTAGTTTACCGTTTACGCTCTCTTGTGATCAAACGGCATCCATGGGCTAACATTTGTTGAAATGGAGCTGCATCTGTTCTGAGATTCCTGCTGCAGCCACGCAAATGTCTGTGCAGTTTGAGCTACAGGTGTCACAACAAAATCCGCACAACTCCGTTCTTACATTGAAAGAATTCCAAAGCAATATTGGCAAGGTGGTTTAAAAGTCCACACGGCAATTTTGCGAAAGCATGCACATCCACAATGTTTGTGCGTTGTATTAAAGCAAACCAGCAATTACCTTACAGACGCCTATGTGGTGCAGGATAAACCACCATGTCAGACAGACCTAGTTTTTCTATAACGGCGCTATTTTCTCTCGCCATAAACGGTGTTTAAATACCTCCAAGCAGACTAAGCTCTTTGACTATCCTCACATCCGCCAAAAAGACGCACTCAACGGCCAATCACGACTAGAGCGTTTTACTTGACGCGTTGAAAACAACCAATGAAGACATAGAAACTGCCCGTCTGTCATGCTGGATATATGTCTGCCTCATTCCTCTATTCTTCAATTGTCACAACACCCGCCCTCTGAAACAATGTAATTTAAACCTAATGATTGAACATTTTAAATGTGTTTGGTCTTAACCAAAATGTCAATGAGCATCCTTACATTTATTCAGCGCTCTCTAGAAACCATCAACATTTTTTATTTTCATGGGATACATTGGGCGCTGTCTCTGGTGCTGAAATCTCTGGTGCTGAAATCATCCTTATGTCTCTGTGGAGACATATTGGGTTTCAAGCAACCCCACACTTCCTTAAACAGATTCATATGACACAATATATTCAATTGAGTTTTGTTGGCAACCGTAAATACTGATTAGAACTGTAAGATATCTTTGTGAAAACTACACATAATAAAAGGTATACAGCAATGAATAAGGCAACAACACCATATCGCTGATTAAAAGCTTGTTTAAAAAGATGTCTTTAGATGTTATTTGAAAGAGTTCACAGAATCCATCGCTCTCAAGGCTTGCGGGAGAGAATTCCAGAGCCTATAGGAGCCACAGTGCAAAAAGCATGGTCACATCTTGTTTTCAAACGTCTAGGCACAGTTAAAAGGGTATTGACCTGAAGACCTCAGAGACCGACCAGAGGTGCATGTAAAAGATTGAGAGGAGCTTGACCATGTAAGGCTCTGTAAGTGAATACTAACATTTTAAAATCTCTCAACTGAGGCCAATGGAAATTAGTGTAGGGCCTCAAGCACAGGAGAAATGTGTGCGCTCTTACTGGTTTTAGGAGCCTTGCAGCTGTATTTTGTACAACTCGCAGTCTGTACATGGTTGATTTGTCAAGACAAGTGTACAATGCATTGCAATAGTCCAATCTTGAATAAATAAAAGTATAGGAGCAACATCATCACCAGTAGATATCTTGGGATGCATTGGTGCAGTCTCGGGTGCTGACATCTCCCCTTAAGTCTCTGTGAAGCGATTTTGTGGTCCAAGCCAACCCATGTCTAAAATGACATAGTAAATTAACGGAGCTTTGTTATCAAACATGAATACTGCTTATTTACAGTTGCCTTACATTATGTGTGGTTAACTTTTCAGACTCAAGGTTTTTCCTCACTGAGGGGCAATTGTTATAACTTTGTGTCACTGTAAAGTGCTCACAACAGAGACACAATCTGTAGTACAAAGGCTGTAATTATTAACTTCAAAAAATATGTTTGTATCACCAGAGAAAATGTTGAATAAGACATAAATTGTTTATAAAGACAAATATTTAGTTGTTAGCTAAATTAACAAAAGTATGAAATAAATACATTGTATTGCACTGATCAGTATAGGTTTAGTGGTTTGCAAATTTAATTATTTGAAAGTTGGAGTAAATAGGCCATATGCAAATATTAAGTATTTTATTTAAATCCTAAACTTAATGAACATTTAAGAAATTAAGACTGAAGGCTGAAACCCAACCTTGAATTGAGTTAATAATAAAATGGTTTCTCAGATTGAATAAAGGATGACTCAGACACACTGCTTCCTCTGGTGCTAGACACAGGAAAAGATATAATCAATAATGAGCATCAAGCTATGAAAGTTTTTTCTCCTGACATACAGTATAGCATACATACAGCTGCATCTCATCAGACCAGCCATGAAGATGTGAAGGGGTGAAGGCTATATAATAATCTAACTGTAATCCAGATTATCCGATTCCTAAAGGTTCTGGGATTACAACTATGATGCCCACTAATGCATCTTTTAATGGACAGCACCTTCTCTCACTTTTAACTTTATTTCATAACAAATGTTTCAGGAAGTTAACGGCACATATAACGGCCCAGTGTTACACCTGTAAAGGCCCAGTGCTATACCTGTAAAGGCCCAGTGTTATACCTGTAAAGGCCCAGTGTTATACCTGTAAAGGCCCAGTGCTATACCTGTAAAGGCCCAGTGTTATACCTGTAAAGGCCCAGTGCTATACCTGTAAAGGCCCCGTGTTATACCTGTAAAGGCTCAGTGTTATACCTGTAA